>CAUYRT010010718.1:0-96433 GCA_963574885.1 Lepilemur ruficaudatus
CTCAAACTCCTGGGCTCAGGCGATCCTTCTGCCTCAGCCTCCCGAGTAGCTGGGACTACAGGCATGCGCCACCATGCCCGGCTAATTTTTTCTATATATTTTTAGTTGGCCAATTAATTTCTTTCTATTTTATAGTAGAGACGGGGTTTCGCTCTTGCTCAGGCTGGATTTGAACTCCTGACATTGAGCAATCCGCCTGCCTCGGCCTCCCAGAGTGCTAGGATTACAGGCATGAGCCACCGCGCCTGGCCAGCATTGGGATTTTTAAAAGAGCCCCAAATGATTCACATATGTAGTCTAGGCTGAGAACCAGAACTCTGTGGGGACTGCTCACCAGAGAGCTACCTTCTCTTGAGGCCCCCAGATGAAAATCACTTAATTTATTTTAAAAAAATTAAAAATGAATAAATAAAAAACCCATCCTCCTATAACCAAAAGCACCACATGACTAAAAACTACCCATTAGAGAAGCACAGAATAGCATTCTAAGCTGGATGCCTATAAAATCACTGTGGGTCAGAGAAACAAGTTTCCTCATGACTGCTCCATTTCTTCAGCGAAAAATACTGGCCTTGGAGTGCATTCCCGAAGGGCTTTTTGATCACTTGCACTGGAGAGGCTGCTGCTCTGATGGGCCGTTTAGATCAGTGAAGGTGTCCAGTGGCTAAATGCAGGGTCTCAGGGCCTGTGGGTCTGTCATTCATGGGCAAAAGTAATAACATCATCCACACAGCCAGTGGGAGTAAAGCCTCATTAATTACTTTTCAATATGCCAGCTTGGCCAGGTTGGGCCTAAATTAGAGGGTAATATTTCAGATGTTTTTTGTAAGTACTCAGATGCCTCAACTAACATTTCCCAAAATATATCCAATGGGAGGGAAAACCCCTCTACATAAGTGATTCTCAAACTTCCGTATGTGTCAGAATCACCTAGAGAGCTAATTAGGCACAAGAAGCCCAGGCATTTGTCACGATGAGGTAAGAGGGTAGGCTAGAGCTTTTCTTATTTTAACTAAATTTCCCAATGAGTCTGACACCTACCACCACGTTTGAGATCAACAGCTCATTTCTCAACACTGGATCCACATTAGAATCATTTGAGGAGCTGGGGGTGCCACCCTAGACCTACTCAGTTGGAGTCTCTAGGGAAGGGCACAGACACTGGTAATTTTTGCTGAGTCCCCAGGTGACTGTCGTGGGCAGGCAGGGCTGAGAACCACTGTGCCCAGATCCTGGTGTCCAGACTGGGTCGTACTCTAGAGTTACCTGTAGAGTTTTAAAAGAATACTGAGTCTTGGGTCCCCAGCTGGAGATTCTGATTTAACTGCTGGGGGAGGGCAAGGGCATAGGACTTTACAAAGCTCCCAGGGTGATTCTAACGGGCAGGGCGAGTTTGAGCAGGACGAGGTTAGGTCCTCTACAAAAGAGGGAGATCAACTTCCTGATCATCTGGCTGCAAATTTGGAAACTGAAGTTGTTCTGGGAGCAGTTGCCTGAGAGTCCCTAGGAGTTTTGAGGGAAGGGTTTTGCTAATCTGACTGAATTTGGTGAGATTTTATTAATTTGATCTCTGTTTACTTTTAGTGAAGTAAAAAAAAAAGTAAAGTAAAAGGTGTGGGAAATCTGCTTAATATACCTTCTTTAGAGATTCAGTATGCACATGAGAATGATAAAGACTAAGAACTTCAGTTAAGGACAAAAACAAAAAATAAAAAAAAAACCAACATAATCATATTTGAAGTCATTTAATCCACAGTTCTCTAAGCTTTGGGAACTGATGGTGCAAATACTTCACAGTCTGCTGTAGTGACCTTGGGCAAGTCACTTCTCCACGCTGGCTTTAGCTTGCCAATGTGTAAAGTCTGTGCCTTAGAGAAAATGCCTCAGTTCCATTCCAGCACCAAGACAAGAATGTGTCTGCACTCTGCAGGCTTGGGAAGTTGGCGTCCCACACTAGTTTCCTTTTTACAACACAGCCAAATTCCAGAGTGAAAATGTCATCCTAGCCTAGACTTGAAAGAAAAGCAAAGATGGATAAAACAAGAGCCTGGGACTTTTTAGTTGGCAATGGTGGCAGGTGGTGGTGCCATGTAAAAATAACTCTTGGCTTGTTGTAAGCAAAATAACACCATATATTCATTATGAACTAAATTTTTGTTCGGAAAATTATTTTCATTTTATTTTTAAAGGACCTAGCACCTACGTATGCGCAACTGCTGTGGACTTCGGTGGCGTTTGGGAGAATAGAGAGGAAGATGTAACCCGACATAACAGAGCCCTGTTAGGTGACGGTTGTCACTTGTGACTGTAGAGAGAGGCCAGGGAAAGGTGTGCTGGGCCATCCTTGGTTACAGCCGGCTTGAAGGAGGCTGAGATGAGTTTACCAGAATGGTGATGATGGTCGTGATGATGTGGGGAGCAGTGGCTGCAGAAGAGGTGGTGTGATGATGATGATGATGATGGTGTGATGATGACGATGGTGGTGATGATGGTGATGGTGGTGATGGGGGAGGTGGGGCAGGGCATGGGGACAATGGGGCAAGGTGTCAGGGTAGCAGAAGAAGCAAATACTGTAAAGGGTGCTTTCTAGGAAGAATATAGGAATTGTTGAGGAACAAATAAATATTTTTCTTCACTTTTCTGCTCCCATCTTTTACTCTCCATAAAGGCTTGTCCTTTGGACAGTTTCCACTTCCCGATCACCTGGTTGCCCCTCAAATTTGGAAACTGAAGTTGTTCTAGAAATAATTATCTAAGAGTCCCCCAGGAGACTGGAGGGAAAGTTTTTGCTAATCTGACTGGGTTTGGTGAGATTTTGTTAATTTGGTGTTTTTCAGAAAGCCCCTACTGTTCTGTAGGAAGTTTCTCTTCCAGAGGAAGTTCGGGAAGTTACAGAGGAGGGATAGGAGAAGGACAGAGACAGAGTCAAGGAGGGCTGGTCCTTCTCTAGGTGGACTACAGGGCAAAGCCCGGCATCCTTTACCCAGTCGTGTTATAGGAAGGGTCATTGTCTCTTCCATTTTCTGAGGAAAAAGGAAGGATTTCCTTTTGATTTAAAGAAAAGGGTGACATGTTAGCTGCAGAGAAACTCTCTTTTTTTGTGGTTTCTGTATTTTCCCCTTGTCCTGGTGGGAACTGGAGAAAATCTGGAACTGAGGACCTGTCTCCTCTCGCCCCCAGGCTAGAT
Source organism: Lepilemur ruficaudatus (assembly GCA_963574885.1). Taxonomy (NCBI): domain Eukaryota; kingdom Metazoa; phylum Chordata; class Mammalia; order Primates; family Lepilemuridae; genus Lepilemur; species Lepilemur ruficaudatus. The sequence continues at coordinate 3,188 of CAUYRT010010718.1, forward strand.
GGATACCATGGAGTGATTTTCACTCTCTCCTATCCATTTGAGTATGGACAAAATGCAAAATTATAAACATTTATGGTTTTGCCCACCCTTGTTTTCCAAGGCGAGTGGGTTCCCAAAGATGATCTGTTTATTTTGCTGAGTGGGGTTTTGGAAGAAGACGCAAACAGGGGAGATGGAGAGAAGAGGCTCATGATCTTGAAAGGAGATGGCAGGTGGGGCCACTGGGTGGTGGTAGGGGAGAAGAGGGAGGGGAAGAAGGATCTGGATCCTGACTGGGGCAGGAAGGGGAGGCTGTGTGTGCAGGGGACACCTGAGGTTTTTGGCCTCTGGGGAGAGAGGGAGAAGAGGACATGCGGTTTCAGCAGTTACCATGAGAAGTGGATCTGTGGGCGAGATGTCTGAGGATGAATTTAGAGACTTTTTGTGTGATGTGTGTGCAGTAGCCTCCCTTCTGCCCTCAAGGCATTTCGGGGAAGATTGCTGTTTCCTTTCTAGCCTACTTGCAGTGAGATTTTTATTTCTTTTAGAAGCGACACCATGCCAAGGAGTGGGGGTCAGGGGAAGCAAAAAGGCCCCCATTGCATTGTGTGTTTAAATATGCAGAAAATAAAATCGACGTTCCTTTTTGTAATTGGGGCTCAACCAACAGTGAAGCTAGCTCTTTGGGCAAGTCAGTATTTTTCTTTCTGCTAAACTATTCACGGCAACATTTGTAATGTGTATAGACGGCTCTATGGAATCCAAGGCCACATTTTATTTTTGGTCACATCTGGGGAAACAGGAATTCAGAAGAAAGTGAAATAAGCTTCCAGATTCCCCTTCAGAATAATTATGGCCAGGAGTGAATACATCAATCTAAAGTCTCCCTGCTTTAGCAGGGTGGGAAGGGAAGCACAGGGCCGTGTTGGCACCCTGGCTGCGGGTCTCCCTTGGCTTCTGTCACCTCCCCTGCAGTCCTAATGTTGGGAGAAGGGACAGAGGGCATCCACCACTGTCAGGTTTTGCCCTCCTTTCCCCAAAGGCCAGGACAGGGGTACTTTGGGTGGATAGTTGGTGCACAAAGGGTAAGTATGAGAGGGTGTTGTTGAGAAAATCTTCAGGCTTACCCAAGTCATTCCTGTGTCTGATTAAAGAGAACTACAAGTTGAAATAAAAGTGCTAACTCATCCTACAGAGTCCATTGATCTCTTTCCCTCAGCACTCACCAGAAGACATTTCTAAGCTGGACAACAAAGAAATAAATCATAAAATGACAGCTTAATAGAACTCACTAAAAGCTAAAAACTTTTTGTGTCTGAAAATGCCACAGCATAAAGTTTAAAATTTATTTGTAAATGGTTCAAAATAAAAGTTAGATACAAATAGGAAGAGAGAGGGAAAAGATTAAAGCAAATGTGATAAAATGTTAACATTTGAAAACTCTGGGAATTCTTTATATAAATATTGTAACTTTTCTGTAAGTATACAATTATTTCAAAATAAGAAATTTTTTTAAAAGGTCAAATATTGCCATTACATGAAAAGATGACGCATATTCTAAATTGGGAGAAATATTTGTGACATTTATAATAGACAATGAATTAATTCCTTAATATCTAAATCATAAGAAAAAGACAAACACCACAATAGAAAAGCTTAACAAATAGGTAAGCTACAAAATATGAAGTTTAAGTGGCCAGTCAGCGTATCTGTGTGTGTAGTCAAATTCATTATCAATAAGAAAAATGTAAAGTTTTGAAAAGGTGTGATAAAATTTTGCTTAATAAATGGCCTCCTCAAAAATAAATACACTCTGGGAGGCAGAGGCGGGCAGATCGCTCAAGGTCAGGAGTTCAAAACCAGCCTGAGCAAGAGTGAGACCCCCGTCTCTACTATAAATAGAAAGAAATTAATTGGCCGACTAAAGATATATACAGAAAAAATTAGCCGGGCATGGTGGCACATGCCTATAGTCCCAGCTACTTGGGAGGCTGAGGCAGAAGGATTGCTTGAGCCCAGGAGTTTGAGGTTGCTGTGAGCTAGGCTGATGCCACGGTACTCTAGCCCGGGCAACAGAGTGAGACTCTGTCTCAAAAAAAAAAAAAAAATAGACTAACTGCTACAAAACTGTACATTTGGAAGGTATATGATTAAATGGAGGCTGCATTACTGGTGGGTGTCTCAATGGGTCCAATAATCTGGTTACAATTTGGTACCAGAAAAAGTTTTTAAAGCTGTTCAGTCCCTTTGATCTAGCATTTCCTTTTATTTAAAGAAATTTATCCTGAGGAAATAGAGATGTACAAAATTATGTACAAGGCAGTTAATAATATAGTCAACATATCAATGTATATTCAATAAATATATACTCATCATATATTATTTATAATAATATTGTGTTACCAGACTAACAATCAGGGGCTGTGTCACCATTTGATGGATTACTAAGTAGCCAAGAACAAAATCCTTTTGAGGAAGAGTGTTGGTTGACAATGGGAAACGCTGGCAATATGTACACTGTTAACATTGGTTATCTGTGAGTGGTGTCATTATTTTGCTGTTAATAACCTTCTGACATCATGAGAAGCTATTCTACATAGGTGGGACATGTGCACCACTGTGATTGTATTTCTGAAGGAATGAAATGGCCATAAACAAGCAGTTGAAAAGCCTTACGGAACACCTAAAGGTCTGCCTTTGAAAAATGAGATGGACTTTACAATAAAATACTGAGTTTTCGCTACTTAAATGTTTTCTTTGACTCTGAAAAACTTCCTTAGTAGGATAGTCTCAAAACACCAAATACATTGCTCCAGAGTTTGCTTTTACTTTATACCCAACCATTAATATGTATGCCTTACTTTATGAAAATGCAATTTATAAATATCTAAAATTGAAGTATAGATAATCTAATTTTAAAAGTGAAAGGGGAACTAGGAATGAACTGGTCTCACTTCCTCATTTAATAGGTAAAGAATCCAAGATCTAGAGAGATTAAGTGACTTGCTTAGTTAATATCCTTAACATATAAACAGGTTCTACAAATAATGAGAAAAAGACAAAGATCATAATGGGCAAATGAGCAATAAATATGAAAAAGCAAATTGCAGATGAAGAAATGCAAGTGACCAACAAACACGTAAAAAATACTCAACCTCAGGAGTACCAAGGGGAATGTAAATTTTTTAAAAAAACTATGTAGCTCTTAATTTTGCTTAACAAATGAGTCCCTCCCAAAACAAGTAAACAAGAAACAGTGCAAAGATCACATGGCAGAAAATATTGGGGTAACAACTGAAAGCTCTAGTCTATACTTGCAAGCATCCCTCCTCTGGTACCAAGGATACACCCAATAATAATGCCTTGCTAAAGAAAAAGACAAACCCCAAATAGAGAAGTGAAATGAACAGGTGAGTCACAAAGAAGAAATCCAAGTTAAATAAGTGAATGAGGAATATATTATTCACATTAAAGGATTCACAATAGTGTGACTTAAAATTACTGGGGACCCAGTTTCAACGAAAATATCAAACACTTCGGTAACTTTTTGCCATATCCTAACTTCATAAAGCTAGGCTCAGTGCAAGCATAATAGATCCTTGTTTCTGTTTCTTCTGGGACAGTTAGAGTTTGAGATCTTAGTTTCCTGTTCAGCCAAGGGTGAAAGCCTTTAACTTTGGTATCTAAAACTAAAGGTATCTTAGAACGAATTCCCCTATGCTGTGAATCATGGTTTTATTCAAAATAGAGCTCATTATGGTGTCACAAATGTCAGCACAATTTCCTTCACATTACCTAGGAAATGGTGCTTAATTGCAGATTAATAAAATATGGTATTATGGCACTTTTTTTACTTTCCTCTTTAAGAATCAGTATATCGCAATGAACGATATCATACAGTCCTAATTTCAAATTAGGTGGGGCAAAGAAATGAGAAAATTTTGGCAAGATCTGACTCCATTGTAACTGATATTTAATAACTCCAGAAAATAAACAATTTTTCACTTGTGTTAGTGCAAAATACATAAATTTAATAAGCATTATGGCTGAAAGAGCCTACAAAAACATACCTCCTTTATCTGAAATGCTGGCCTGCTTCGTTTTAGGAAAATACAGTCAATGTTCTCAACTCCTGCTCATTTAAAAAAATGAGTTTCTTTTTGTAAAGGTTAATTGATTTTCTGTATTGCATAACAGTGATATTACCTACTATGTTTTTCAAAGAGAAAATGTGTTTATTTGTTCTTTAAATTATGCTCCTAGAGCAAGCACTTAGTTCTGATGGCTTACAACTTTATTACGGCCTTCTTTTTGGTATTTTTTTTTAAAAATTTATGAATAAATAACAGTTGTACATATTTATGAGAAACACATGAAATTTTGATGCAAGCATACAATGTGCAATGACCAAATCAAGGTAACTAGGATATCCATCACTTCAAGCATTTACATTTCTTTGCGTTAGGAACATCCCAATTTCACCCTTTTCTAGTTGTTTTGACAATAATCATTAACGATAGGTGCCCTATTGTGTTACTGAGCCCAAGCCCATAGCGAGCGAGCGAGAGAGAGAGAGAGAGAGAGAGAGAGAGAAGGACATTGTTTTATTTTACACACAAACAAGGGTGCCTAAAGTAATGATTTTCTCATCTAAGCCCATTAACATATACTGAACATATATGTATATGAAGAAGGTTTCTTTTGAAAGTAGAACTACGATTAGTTTCTCTACTATGAAGCAAATGCTGGAAGTGAAAGCTCCCTCCTTAACTAGGAGGTATTTGGGGTTCCAGTTCAGCCTGCGAGGAAAGCATCCCAGCTTCTACAATATGGGTGGAGAAGCCAGCTTGTGAGCCTGGATTCCTAGCTCACCCCTCAAGCCGACTCAGCCTTGGGTGTTCTGCCAACAATAGGATGGTCTAGAGCTAGAAGACGACTTCCTGGACCACCTGGACTCAGAACAAGGGTCCACAAACTACAGTCTGTGGGCCAACACTGACCTGCTGCCTGTCTTGTAAGTAAAGTTTTACCAAAACACAGCCAAACCCACTTGTTTACACATAGCCTGTGGCTTTTCATGCTACAACAGCAGAATTGAGTAGTTGCGACAGACACCACGTGGGCTGCAAAGCCAGAAATATCTATTCACTGGCTCTTAAAAAAAAATGCTGGCCCCTGATCTAAAGGGGCCTGGGATGGATGGTCATTCTTGTGCTCTATCTAGAACTAATCCCCATGGCAAGCAAAGACCATTTTATTACTCATTTTTACACAAAGTTTTTCCATTTTCATATGTCTCAGGGTATGTTTTTTGAGTCTAGAGCTTTTTGGGAGCTTTTTCAGGTGGGCATATTATCATGGAGTGTAGAGCCATCCTTATGTAGCACCTGATCTCACACTGCCCTTTATTGGAGAAGGAGATCTTGGTTTTGCAGTGTGGCTACCTGTTGCCTGATGTCTGCATGCTCACACCTGCATGTGCCTGCAAAGACTTACACACCATCATTCTTTTGACTGAGATCCCTCTCCTTCCAGCAGAATCTTGGAAGCTGTAGCTAAGGTTGAATGAGCATGTCTATGACACAGAAGGTGTGAGGTTTAAGAGGAGGAAAATTCGGACTAGTTGGCAGCAGAATAGAAATGGGAGTCGGTGCCTTTTGGTGCCTGTTAATGTGAAATAAGATGAAGAGAAGATGAGATGTGATTCTGAAGCCCTCACTTCTTACAGGTGTGAATCATTCTGGTTTGCGCAGGCACTCTATCTTTTTGCTACATCAGGAGCTTGAGTGTGGGTGGGAAGACAGGCTGGGCAATGATGCCGGGAGAGATAATGTTTATGGTCATTGAGAGGCTTCCAAACTTTCAGAAGGCTGAGTGGTCAATGTCAGTTTCTCAGGTATACTGGAGAATAGATTCTTAGGGGAAATATCCTGAACATTTAATTCATCATAGTGTGGGAAGGAGACACGAACAGATTGTCAAAGGTCAGGCTGCATCCACAACTCACAGAGATCTATGGGGACCAGCCCTGCTGCCATGGTAACCAAAAGGATAGTCATGGTCTTGATGCTAGGCTGGAAGATGTACAGCCAAGGTCACAAACTCTCAGCTTATGAATTGATTCCGGTCAGCAGACATGTTTTGACTGGCCCATGAGTCTTGGATATTTTTATAAGTTAATTGCTAATTGCTAACATTTAAAAATTGGTATATTTCATTTAAAATCTGGATTCAAAACTTCTGAACATACAGAATTACATTCCTTGTCAGTGATTGCCTAGGTTGGGGAATGGCTTCCATTCAGAAAGAATCCATGTTCTCCAGTTTTATTTGTTTTTCCTTATATCCAACCTTTGCAGTCATCTGCCTGGTTGTGTAATCTGCCACAGCCCCTGAGCCCTTTGAGTGTACAATACCCACACCATGTATTGCACAAAGAATTTGTGCTATTGCAACCTTATATTCCTCCAGGGTTATTCAGTCTCTCCTTAGACCATTGCTAAGAGTTTTACAGCTCACTTGTACCTTATGTGATCTAATCATATTCCATTCTGACTCTACTGCCCAATGGAATAAACATTCCATTCCACTTTGGGGAGCATACATAGACTCTGTGGTCACTAAGGATTCAGAACATTTATTATCTTAATCTAAATGACCGCAAAGAGTACACATATTTAGTGTACAATGGTGATCTTAGGACGGCTAAAAACTAGTTTTTCACTGTGAATAATCATTTCCTTTCCATATTTCTGGTGATGACCTCTCTCATAATTCTGCAGAAGATCGAAGCACATTTGCAGGGATGTAGTCACGGGGTTTTAGTAACACTTATGGGTTTGGAAATAATTGCTGCTAAGACTCTAAGGTTGGTCTTTAGGAAGCTTAAATTTCACTTCAGGTGGAGCAAAAACAAAGACACACAAAGAAAATTAAAAGCATATAGATACCTGTCATACTGTTGGGAGTCATAGGTTAGTAATCATTCTGGATCCTTTTCTTCACTGACATCTCCTGCAAAGAAAAAATACCACAGATTATAACCTGCATTTTCCATAATGTGTTGTTCCAAACAGTATCATATGCATTAATTAGCTTGAGGCAAGATTTGTTACTCTCAACTCAGAACTGAGGAAACTGAAGCATAGGTAGGCTATGTGATAAGTGTGAGTTTACAAGACTTCTCAATTTTCATCTCAGGATTCCTTCTATAAATATGTTTTTAAAATAATATTTTTTTAAGGTCATATTTTTCCATCTCAGGTTTTTAAGAAAGCTCCCAGCTCACTGGCTTGCTGTTTTCCCCAAGAGTGGCTAAGATGTATCAGCATCTTTATTTTAGATCTTTGCTTCTTAAAGTATGGTCTCTAGACCAGCAATCTTAGCATTGCCTGAGAGCTTCTTAGAAATAGAAAATTTGGGTCCCACTTCGATCAGAATCTGCATTTGGACAAGATCCCTGGTGATCTGTGTGCACTTTAAAGTCTCAGACACATTGCTCTAGAGAACTGAATCCGTATTCGCATCTGTCCATTTATGACTTTTCCACAGTCAGAGCTGAATTCCTCTTCCTCAGCACTACCTCAATGAAATCCAAGAGCAACAGACCCTCAGACTTGGCCCTCAGGCTGAGCAAGGAGACCCGGTGGGTGTCGGTGACCAGAGGCACCCTGACCGAGGAAGAATGTTGACGGATGCACAGAGGGACACAGGTGGTTGATGAACCCGGATGAGTCCTTCAGCATGTTGCTGGGGATAGATCAGGAGTGGGCTTCTATTCCTGGAGGGTGGTCTTTTCTGTGTCCAGTGGTAGATAATGGCAGCACGTTGGCTTAGGAGTAGCACCAAAGCCCAAGGCATGGGTTCAGGGCCAATGCTGTCAGGTACTGGCTGCGGGACCATGACAAGTAATTTAAAGCACTGAGATCTCCATTTCTTCAGTGTAACATGAAGAAGCTAATACTTGCTCTACTTATTTCACAAGGCTGAGGTTTAAACATGATATGAGAGAAAGTGCTGGGCAATCTATAATGTACTATGCACATGAAAGCCATTGGACGGGGAGGAATCATCTCGATGCTAAATAACTGGTTGGAGAAGAGGAAGTATGTGGGTTATGTTTACAACACAGATTTACATCCGGCCATTGTGCTCTCTCCACACTAATACTGAAGCAATGAATTCGCACCTCGACCATAGTTCTGGTCTCATCCTGTGGAAATTACATGTTTGCACGCTGTCTTTCCCAGTAGACTGTCACCTCTTTATGGCAGGGACTTTCCCATTTTTGTATCTTCCACACTGAGCAGAGTACCAGATACATAATAGGTACTCAACAACATATGCTGAACAACTGAATAAAATAAAATGAATAAAGCTGATACGGCATAGTGCGAGCTACCTGAACTGTCATCTGATAGAGGAGATGAACATCAACTACTAGGAGAATGCATTCTCGCTACTGATTAGCTTTTCAAGGGCCGCCAGCCACAAGCTCTCTGTCCCATCTTCCTCCATCTGCCCAGCTGCATTTTGAGTGAGAGGGACCAGGTTTCAAGGTGCCCTAAGGTGGAAGCATGGGTCACACCTACAGTAGTGCCTATCCTGACTCTGCTGCTCTTCTTAGGAACTCTGCAGCCATTAACCGCCTCTCCCAACCCACAGAAGCTGACACGTTTTCACAAGATATTGCTCCTGAATGTTCTGGAAAGGATGGGGAACATGGATTAAGCTGGGCCAACCATAGTGCCCTATCTCTGGCTGGACTGGTTTATTAGGTGGGCTAAAAAGATGATTTTTCAGGATATGTGGAGAGAGAAAAATAAAGGGAGGGAGAGATATTCTTTAGTTGCTCTCTAGGGGCAGAATTTATCACAAGTTAGAACTCTAAGACTGTTTGAGGCCATGTCTTTCAGCATCTGGACAAAGCCCAACTGAAGGTGAGAGGACCAGTCTGGCAGAGAAGCTGAAGTGGAGAAGCAATGCTGTGTTTTCAGTTCTTCCTGAGGCCCGGCTGTGTCCCCTCCTCCCCCTCCAAGGGTCTGGCTACTCAACCTTTCCTTGGACACCCCGAGCAACACATTTCCCTTTTTACGTGAGCTGGTTTGAGTCAAGTTTCTGTCACTTGCAACCAAAAGAATCCTGACTGATAACACCTGTATTAAAATACAACATCAATACAAATGTGTCAGAATAGTTTTGTGTCCTTGTCATCATCTAAAAGGCAAAGCTACAAAATCCCAGTATGTTCTTGCTGAGCCATCAGTTTAAAAATATCTTCATTTTCAAAATCCCAGTAGAATTGGCATTTGAACAATAGGAAACTGTTGTGTGTGAAGCAGTAAATATCTAGGAACAGGAAAAAAAAATCTTATTAAGACTTTAGGAATAATATTATCCCCACAAAATTTAGTACTGATTTTTCTGTTTAGCATTATTTTTCTTCAACCATAGTACGATTTAGTGCTCTAGTATTTTAGTATTATTATATTACAGCAACAGTATTACTAATACTATTATGATAGTGTTAATAGTATACAAGTGTTACTATTACCATAGTACTTCAGTACTAGTTATTATTTAGTAGTATTTAGTACTATTCTTCTTCAATGAGCTTTAGAGTTTTAAATGTGATTCCAGGGAAGCTTCTAACAATCCTCTGGAGTAGGCAGGTGTCCCAGGGCCTCATTTTCTGATCATCCTATAATACACCGTGGGTGTCAACAGAGTGCTATGTCCTGAGGAGGGGAAACCCAGACATGGTCCTTTCCAGAGCCATGGCAGGAGCCTGCAGGCTCACCAGCAGATTTTGGGGTCAAAGGAAAAAACAAAGTCCAAAGGAGCTTAAAAATAAAGCAAGCTGAGTTTATTTACTTTCTAAGAAGGAAACAAGCACAGAGAAGGGCTTTGTTGAGTAGGTCAGTGAAGAGGAAGTGTCAAGGTGTTGATGTGGGCACAAGAGTGGTTCTGCTAATGAAGGATTGATAACGACACTTTGTCTAGGAAGGGCTGGGTCATGTCTGTGTGTCATTCATTAGAACAGGTCCCTTTGCTCTCTGGTAGGGAAGAGTTTTCAGTTAGATCCAGTGAGGATCTGCCTACCCGGGCCCTTCAAATTTGATGGTCCTTTAACAGCTTCACCAGTTCAGCACCAGTGGACAGGAAAAATGCTATTCCATTGATTCTCCCAGACAAGTGCTACCCAAGTGGAAATGCTCTTTTTTACACAGGTCATTCATTTGTTTGGTCAGTCAGTCGAGAGGCTTTGACTGAGACCTACTCCGCTTAGGCAATGACCTAGGTTTATTCAAAGACAACGCTGCAGCCTGCCCATAAATGGCTTCCAATCCAACAGAGGTAGAAAATCATGCCAAAAGGAGAAATGCAAAAATGCATGCATGTTTCACCTTGCATGTCTCTACAGAGTAGACTGGGGCCCGAGGGAAGCAGAGGTCATTTGTACCTGAGCTTATCTGGGAAGGCTTCTGAGTGGAGGCCTTTCTTTTAAATAGGCATCTCCCCAGGTTATGATTTAATCCTTTGTTTTCATCTTTGTGCTCCGATGGCCCAAGGACCACTCTGCAAGAAATGAGCCTTGTTCAGAAAACCTGGGCATCTCCTTTACCTTTTGCAGGTCTGAAGCAGTTTGACTTTTTAAAGCCTCTCGGTGGCTGGTGGGTGGAAAGCAGGCCAGTTAGGCGGCCACGGCAGGTGGCAGCAGAGATGGTGAGAGGGTGAGGGGCTCAAGTGACAGTTAGGAGGTAGAAATAGCAAGACACGGTGGCAATGAGCATTTAACACTGGGATAGACACTGTGGATGCAGGCAGGTTAAGGGGAGCCCTCTGCCCTCGGGGATTTACAATCCCTTTCATAAGCCGGCTGTGAAATAGCAGCTAAAAATACAAGTCACAGATGCCATGTTGCAGGGAGCCAGGCTGAACTTCACGCAGGCAGAGCCTTCCTCTGCCCGTTCCGCCTGTTCTCAGTCCAATGCCCGGTCCCTTGGGTAAAGCTCATTCCCTTTGAAAGAGCGAGAAAGTGAGCATTCACCTCTCAAACACATAAAATGCATTTTTATTTAAAAAATCCAAATGAGGGGGAAGTTGTTATTGAGTACTCTGAAACTGCAAAATAAATGAAATTATTATCAACACTTAGGAAATAGGACCAGGGACTTTGAAGACATTGGGCTCCATGCCACTCGCTGTGAGCGGTGGCTGCTGCTACTGACCCAAAGGCCATCACTGGGCTGCAGGGACAGAAGTGTGGCCTGTAGGACAAGGGTTGGCCCACATGTGGGCTGCTGCATTTTAGGAGAAACATCTCACATAGAATGTCCTGGATGGTGGAAAACATATCTCAAGGAAATGCTGAAGGAAACCTAGAAGAGGGATGAGTCACATGAAAGGTAGATAGTGGTCTTCAAATATGTGAGAAGCTGTCATGTGCAGGAGAGTTCAGGTGTGTCCAGTGGGCCGACGACAGGTGAAGAGATGCAGCTGGAGACTTCTGAGGCCCTTCTGTGCTCTGAGGTCTAAAAGAGACGCACGTCTCACAAGCAGGGACAGCCACACAGAGGAGCACACTCTCCTTACCTTGGGCTGCTTTTTGTTCTCAGGGCGCATTGAGCCTCCCTTGAGAAGACCAGCAACTTTACGCTGCAATAAAGCAGGCGCCATGTGTGAAATGGCCCTAGGGGTAAGTTAAAGGTCTGCTCCATGCTCCACCTTCAAATTCTCCTCTAAAGCTTCATTCTTTAGCTCAGTGGATCTCAACAATTGGGGGATGTGGACTCCTCAAGGAATGTATTGAAGGTTACAGGCCCCTCCCTTTAAAAATGGCAAATGATTTCACATATATTTTCAGGGGGTTCACAGACAGCTCTCACATGTAAAACCCATTCACAGATACCAAATTAAGCTTTGGCTACAACTTTGATCATTATTAAAATGCAAATATCTGATAGAAAAGACGTGAGTTGATGTAAAGATAATCCAGTGAATAGAATGGAAAGGAGACACAAGAGCTGGTTTTGGTGGGGAGCACAGAGAAGAGGAACTATTAAATGCAAGCAGATCCCTTTGTGGGTGGAAGAAAGATGGCTCTCCCAGGAGCAAGGCTGGAGGCTGAAAAGGATTCCACCAACCCAAGGGTCAGGTCTAAAGCTGCCCATTCACCCATCACACATGAGCCCTGCAGGCTCTGGGTCATTCACGATGGATTAGCCCTGGAGTCCACCCCATGGGGCTTGGGTGAGAAGCCAGCCTGAGATGTAGGGGCAGAGGAGTTGAGCAAGAGGGACGAAAGATGTGTTTGAAGTACCAAGGAACAGGTGATTAATTCTACCTGTATGAGGGATCCCAATGGTGACATCTGACCTTGGCTTTGTAAAAATGAGCCAGGATTTCTTCCAGGCTGGGGATGGAAAGCCTGGCTTGGGAGCAAGAAAAGAGCATAGGGAATATGAATGGGGGGGGGGCAGGAAGTGACCAAGAATGACAACGTAAATGTGGTTTGAGGCCAGATGGTGAGGGGGCCTGAAAGACTTGCTATGGAATTTGGACTGTGGGAAATTGGGAGCCATGGAAAGTCCTTAAGGCAATGACCCCATTTGAGTGAGAAAGATAGCCCTACTGCAGAGTGCAGGAGGATTGTTCAGGAGACTGATCCCTTTGGTGGCACCTCTTTTGTTGGGATTATTGCTATTTCCCTGTCTCAGTATTCAAGGTCACAAGGCTAGACTAGTGCCAGAGAGAACACCCCACTCCTTCTTATAGAACTCAAGACTGCACACCTGTGTCCCCTGTGTTTCCTTTTGCCACATAGAAACTACAGCATTGAAAAGACATCTGTAAAAATGACCCCTTGGTAAACCTTTCCATCCATCCAGAGTGAATCACTGTTTATACGATCTGTACACTGAATCTGAAACACTGCTTCCTCTCACATTACGACATCACCCTTTTCTGAAGAGGGTGTTTTGTGGCCTTTCCAGACCATCTTCCTTAGTTTCTTTTCCTTGGCTCTCTCAGGAGGAAGCAGCCCAAGGTAGCCATGACTGGGGCTGTGGGCAGGGAACCTTCGTAAGCAATTCTCTTGGCTCATTTTAAGAGGTCAGATTCCCAAGTGTTAGGTTATTACAGATTCTGACCTGAGGCCATTATCCCCAGGACAGTGCTCAGAGAAGGACAGACCCACCTTCTCACCTGGTGTCGAGTGAACATGACTAGACGAGGACTCAGTGGATGCTCTGGATTTCCTGAACGGAAGGATTTTAGAAGTCGCTACATGAGAGGAGGGCACAGCTTGGGGATGTGTCTTGAAGTTGTGTTCATGGAGCAGACAACTGTTTTATACAAAGTCTGTTTGGTATTGTGGGGCATCGGTCACTGCTGGAGGTCTGGGGATGGGCTGATCCCTATGGCTCACCCCGTCCCCGCTTTGGCCTTGTCACTGCTCTGTCTATGGCATCTGGAAGCACAGCTGGGTATAGGCAAATGGCTGTCCCTTCAGGTGGGCTGCACACCACACTAGGAGGGCAGTGAGGCTGTGGCTCTCTCAGGCATGAAAATGGGGGCTCCTGTTCTCTCCCTCTCTCCCTCATAGGAAGAGAAGGAGAGACTTACATGAAAACTTTGACCCTGCATTTGGGAAACACTTTAAAGAGCAAGTTCAATCCCAGGTGTGGAGGAAAGACTCCTGGACTGGGCATCATTCCAGATGGTTTTGAGTTTCAGCTCAGTAGTTTGGGGATCGTGGACAGGTTCCTCAACTCTCTGAGCATCATTTGTAAAGAGAAACCACAATTCCTGTCCTCGCAGGGTTATAGTGAGAACCAAGAGAATTGGAAAGTGCTTGTAAATTTAAGAGTAGGACACCAATGTAAGGGATTGAGAGAGTTCTTCATTATGACAGTCATTATTAAGATCTCATCATGTCCTGGCCAGCTCCCAACATCCCTAAGGTTGGGAAACTGGGACTATTATCTGGTCTCCACTTTAAGGTTCCCTGAGGTGGTTTAAAGACTCAAGGACAGCACAGAAGCCCACCTCCCTAGGTGCCATCATTGTTCCTCCTCTCGCCCTGCTAGTCTCCTCTTTCAAGGCTGAATTTTACCTTTTGTGAAAATTTTTCTTCCCTTTCAAGGTTACCTTTCATGTTCATTTAGCCTTGTTATGGGCAGTAAGGAAGGCTGGACCCAGGAATGAACTTGACCCCAACTCTATAGCTTCATAAATGCAGCCCCAGTTGTCCTTCCCTGAGGCTTTGCATTTTAATAGTAAGTCTAGGACCCAGTGAAGTGAACTTATAATGATCGAACTTCTGATGATTGGAATTAGTTGAGAACTCAAATAGAGGAGAACAGAGGCAAAGTGTTTTCACATCATACTTCACTGTGACCCACCTTTTACACTTTGTAAAACTAACACTATTTGGGAACGTACTATCAAAAAATCAGTAAGAGAAAAAAATTTAAAAGCAGCAGAATTAGACGGGATAGGATTAGTCAAAAAGGCACATACGATTCTGAGTTAGTAAGTAAAGACATGGAAAAGTAGTAGGAGCTGTGCCTATCACATGGCCCAGGGGTTGATCCAAATGGACCACCTCTTCGAGGGGAAGGCAAAGTCAGAATTCCTCCCTGGGTGTGGCAGGAGACTTGAGCCCCACATTATAGACATTAGCAAATGACTTTTGAATGGCAAAGCTATAATTTTCATTTCAGATTTTCAGCAGTCACTAAGTGTTTTGCCTTCAGAGAGGGAGACAATACAACCAGGGTCTGTGGTTGAAACTGAGCTTAATTTGCTGTGTCTGAGATTTTTTTTGCTGTTGTTCTTAGCAAAATGATTAGCCTTTACTTCCACTCCACCCACACCTTTTAATTCAAGTTCAAAAATTTCATTCCAGGGTTCCTTTCTACTCTTCATTTTAACCCATGTCCGGGCCAAATCACTGTTCCCTTTTTTTTCCCCTTCCCCTCTCTTTTCCATCTCTCTCCCAGGCATGTCACCATGGAATGCTGGAAAGAGTGTTGGCCCTGCCACTTAGCAACAGAATGACATGTGGGATATTAAAAGTCAAGAGTTGCGTTCCTAAAATGGGGATTAGATCATCCACCTCAAAAGAGGACGTGTGGGTTAAGTAGGACAATGCACTTGATACACGGTAGTGTTTTTCCACCCTCCCATGCTAGGTTCTGAGTAAAATCCTGTTCCTTCTTTGAGGACTAGGTCAGCAATCATAGGAATCGGATTCCTGGGGTCAGAGCGGGCTTGAAAACAAACATGAAAGCTCCCTGCAAATCGACATGGAATTTATTGTCATAGGGAGTGAAACATAAAGTACTTTTTAAGCAAATAATGCAGTGATAGGAAAAGTCAAGAAGAAACCAGTCAGTGAAAGTTTCATGAGGCCAACTCTGAATGGATCAACTTAACCACCTGTTATGTTTATAGCACATTTTCCTCATAGCTACTGTCTCCTACAGGTGGACGATCATGTCTGAGTGTTTTCAAGAAATGGAAGCTAGTCCCTTTTTAAGAGGACAGCCGATAGGTGGTTTGAGGAAGCGTCTGACACAGCAGGAGAAACAATTTCAATCAACAGATGCCCTGTTGGCCAAAGCAAGCGGTTAAAACTGACTCTACTGACACCTGGTGGACAGTAGGGTAACTTCTTCGTGCCAAAGAAAAGCTCAATAGAGCGCTCCCGTGTGTGTGTGTGTGTGTGTGTGTGTGTGTGTGTGTGAGATGAAGGACTGGAAACGCATTCATCATGTCAGGGGAATTAAACAATTCCTGAGGAATGAGGGTACCACACTGAACCACCAGATGCCAGAATATATAATTGCGGTTAGGTGACTCACCGAGACACATGCATGAAAAACAACAAACAAGAATGTGAAAATCAAACATTAGGGCTGAAGCAGATTTTTAAAATTGATTTTTAAAATGTGTTTGATGATGAAGAAGGCAACAACAAAACAAACCACTCTCTCTCCCGACCCTGGGCGGCTTCATAAGAAAGGACTCTAGTACTTGACCACTTGATAAAGGTATCATGTACAGTAAAAATAAAATAAAATAAAATACAAAAAAATTCAATCTTGTTCCAGGGAGATGGCGTCTCCCAGTCTGAGCTCGTGCTCTGCTGCCTCCGGAAGCTGCAGTGAGCTGCTTGCAGATTTTAAACCCTGGGATAAAAAGAATAATCTTAAGGGGGTGGTATGAAGACTGCTTTGCTCCTAAAATTCCTTGAAAATGAAAATAAAATTCTCAATTGTAAATATAGTTATAATTGTTTACTATTTCTTCAATGCCAATGGGGGCAGCAGAGGGGAGCTACGTTGCAAAGTTCCTGTAGAAATTGACTCCAGAAACGTTGTGCAGTCTCCATTTCCCCCTCATTGGTTCTGTTTGATCCTGCTTGGTGAAGGTCCTGTTGGCTAACGTTACCAGCAAATTCAGTGATTTCCTTGGGGGTGCTGGGTGCATAGCACAGCACACAGAGCCTCAATTTTGTCTTTCAACAAAATGTTTTAAAGGTAATTTTCAGGAAGGCACCAGAGCAGTTATTAGTTCATATTTATAAGGATTAATCAATGCATTCTGTTTAAGTAATGAAGAAAGGACTGGGATGCTAAATCAAAATTTAGGTTATTATTATTATTTTTTAAAATCACAGGAACTTTGGTTAAGGGTTTAGTCAGGAAGCTGGAATGGGTAGATCTGGGCAGAAATGTTAGAAAAGAAAGAAGCCCCTCAAAAGCACATGTAGTTATACTTTTCTTTTCGCCTTTCCCCCTGATATGTAAGTTAAATTTACAATGTACATTTCCTGAAATGTGCTAGTTTGAATGTATGATCCTGCCAGAATGTGTACAGTCAAAGCATACATGGAGATAGGGATGCTATTACTGAGAGGAGAGTACAGAGATTCCCAACTTTCTCGGGGCATTGGCATTCTTAGCATTTCAGTAAATTTTTTTACGGTGATCGCAAGTCAAAATAAATACTTAAATGCTGTTTATTAAGTAATTATGCCCAAAGAGTCTGATAGTAGGATATGCATGATGTCTGACAGTTGTTGCCGGTTTCCTTCAAAATGTAAGAACATCTCACGGTGTTTCTGTGGTTTGCTGTGGTACCCGGGATGCCTTGGTACAGAGATTGGGAACCATGGCTGCAACAGCTTTGGGAATCAGCGAGAAATCAAAGGGTGTGATATGCATTATCTCCTTTCACCCCTCACTCTTTGTGAAAACACGGCCACATAATTTAACCTTTACGTTTCATATGGCTAAGTGAGACTGCCTGGCTTACCACTGTGGAGTAGAGAACGAGACACAGAGTGAAGTCTTAGCAGGATTTAAGGCAGTCCTGGGAATAAGTCAGGTTTGATTATCATTCGATAATTTCCTGAGTCCCTATCATATGGAGAGGGTTTGATGAAGAATCTAAAAAGTAAACGAACACAGCCCTTACATCATCTCAGAAGAGAATGCAGCAAGTCACGTCGTCACTGGGAAGCACAGGGATGCCAAAGACAGCTGAGAAGCTGGCTGGATTCTGAGCACTTTAAGCTCTGGGGTGAAGCTCTGACAAATGAGCATGGGATGTTCAACAGGTCGGAACCCTTGCACGAGTACCTCACTAGATGGATAAAAGGCAGGTTGCCTGCTTTTCCTTGCTGTTCTGTTTCTGACTTACAGGTAGTGGTGTGCCACCTAGAGCTACCTATAGCATAAGCTGCACTGGCGGTTCTCAAACTTCGGTGAACACACCGGGGGGCTTATTAAAACAGAATGCTGTGCTCCACCTGCAGAGTTTCTGATTCAGTTACTTTGGGGGCATGTGAGAATCTGTGTTTCTAACCAGCTCCCTGGTGATCTGGCTACACTTTCCAGGGACCACATGTTGAGAGTCACCAGCCTAAACCATGTAGGAACATGTTGGAGGTACTGGGGCTCCATCCTGCTAGGCTATGCTTGAAGCAGGGCACACATCCTCACTCCATCCTAACACACAGCACAGTCCTCTCGAGAACGTTTCCAGTGAAAAGGCAGGCACTCTGGCCAATGCACCTGGTTCTGTTGAGGGACTGTTAGCTTCTCTGAAGGCCATTGGTGTTTTAAATGGGCACCCCTGAATTTGGGACACTCAGGTCCTGTAGTAATAAGATGACAGTGGGACAATATATGAGGGATGTTTTGCATTTTCAAATAGCTTGGCCTTGCACTCTGCTTGCCTGTAAGTAGGGACAGAACCATGGAGGCAGCAGAAAAAGTGGTTCTCAATTTTCAAGGAGGGGGTTCATGGCAGAATCACCTTTGCTCACCATCTCTATGCCTGGGGCCAAGCAAGTATACCTGGAAAAAGCCTCACAGGTGATTCTGCTGAGAACTTCTGCTCATGAGGAAAGTGCTTGGGTATAAGCATGAGCATGGGGACAGGCCACCCTACTGTCATCCTCTTATGTCTGCAGCCATTCACTCTTCTGCTTTGAGCCCACACGTGTGCCTTACTGTATTACGCCCTGGTCTACTTCCTCAGGTCTACAGGGTACTCTCTTCCCATGCCTATTTCCACCCTTCCTTGGGTGGTGACAACATCTTTATTCAAAGCACATTGCCAATTAAATCCATCAGCTATGTGCTGGAGAACAGAGTTTCAAAGTAGTACCTGCTACAGTACCAACAAATCAAGTGTACCCGCCTAGTGGACTTCTGGGCTGAACCTCCTCCCCTGCCCCATGTGTTTATTTCCTGAGAACAAGGTTCTCAAAGTGTGGTCCCCAGATCAAGCAGAATCAGACCACTTGGGAACCAGTGAGAAATGCAGATGCTTATCTTCTACCCCAGCCTTAATGAACCATAAACCCCAAGGCTGGGGTCCAGGAGTCTGAGTTTTAACAAGCCTTCCAGCTAATGCTTCTGATGGACGCTTGAGTTTGAGAACTGCTGCTTTATAGTACTGCACACTCCCCTGCCCATGGCCACAAACTAGAAGGTCTTCAAAAGGTAGGGACCACTCTCTTTCCTCTACCCACAAGTCAGTACAGTGATCACCAAGCACATAGTAGGAACTTGAGAAACTCCCGTTATTTACTGAAGCTAAGGCGGCTCTATTTCCTGCTCCCGAGAGTGAATAAACACTCCTGGGTGTGCCACCGCCGAGAGGTTGCCAACGCTGTGTCTAAATTGTCCCTCATTTCTTACGGGTTGTATTTTCCATATTTACAAATCAGCTTTCCCTAAATCCTCTCCAAGTTTTTTACATTCTTTTCAGCTTAGAAAGCCCAAAACGAGATGCCATGTTTTAGCCAGTCCTTGTTTCCTGCTGGGGGGGAAGGGCATTTCTACATGATTCTTAAATTCCATACTCCCAGCATGGTGATTATTTTCTGAACAATAGAATTAGATTGCTGATTCATGTTCGGCTCACGGCTCCAAGCATTTTTTTTTTTTTTCTGCTGTACTTGTGCCGAGGCAACACAATAATGTTCTATTCATCCCTCCGAATTAGAAATGCCAACAGCTCAGATATGCAACCGAAGAATCCCCCCCTCTTCTCTGGCTTATTTAAAGCCTTCCCACAAATAACACATTTTGAAATATTAGACGGTGTTCACTTTGAGCCATTTGGCTTGGGTGAAGATGGCTAGACCTTATCTTTTTTTTATCAGCAGCAGATCCTTGCACAATGCCTGGCACACTGTCACTGTTATTCTCAGAAACTGTTTGTTGAGTGCATCACATACTCACTTCCTAAGATTCAAGTCTTATCCTTCTATTCTGCCCTGATATATTAAAACAATCCTTCTCTTAGGTGCGGGGAGAATGCTGGATTCTCACATTCAGAGGCTCGTGTTTGGATGCAGCCAAAGAATGGGGTTAACCTCATGGTCTAATGGACCAGGTGGGCTCCAGTCAGCCCCATCCCCGTTTCCACACTGTCTCCAGTGCCAGCCTGGCTACCACCCACCAGTGAGATCTCTGACCACCTCTTGGCACAGCTTTGCCAGCGAGAGGTTGGAGTTATCTGTGGTGTTCTGTTTCTCAGCTGCAAAGGCAGCGCACTGGGACTTCTTAGTGCTCTGAAAGCTCTCATGGTGATCCTGGGCTGCACATCAAAATCACCTGGGCACCTTTGAATAACCCCAGTGCTCAGGCTGCACCCAGGACAATTAAGTGTTTTGTAACTCAGGCCTCAGTTTTGCAAAGCTGCTGGGTGATTCCAAGCCCTAGCAAAGTTGAGAGCCACTGCCCTCTAGTAGCCTCCAAAGCAACTTCCAGGAGTCCTTGCCCCTGCTCTTGCTCCTCCTCATCTCTTTCCAACAGTTAGTCAGGGCTTTAGAGTATAATTCCACTTATGTCACTCTTCTGCTCAAAACCCTGCCGTGCCTCCCATGCTCTGCCCCATTTGCCTCTCTGTCTTCTCTCCCCTTTTCAGCTTCACCAACCTCCTTGCTGTTCCTTGAACACGTCATCCGTGCCCTTTGCCAGGGCCTTTTGTGCCAGGATTTTTCCTCTGCCTGAAATGCTCGTCCGCTAGACCCCTGCTTGGGTCCTTCCCTCACGCCTACTAAGTGTTGCTCACCTTGACTTCCTGAAGATGCCTACTTGAGCATCCCAATGCTGGGAATCCTTCCCTCTGCACTGGCCTCCCAGTTCCTCCTTCCTCCTCTCCTGTCTCTCTTTTCCATAGCACTTCACACCTGTTAACACTGTGCAGTTTACTCCTGTGCTCTGCTGTTGTCGTCGTTGACTGTTTTGTCTCCCTCGGCTAGGAAGTCAGCTTCATGGGGACAGGAATCTCTGTTTTGTTCACTGACGACCCCAAGTGTGAACACAGTGTGTGGCACATGGCAGACCCTTAGTAAATATTTGCTAAATGGAGACTAATGGTCACCTCTGTCGGTGGTGGTGAAAGACAGGTGCTGGATGGAGGAGGGGAGGCTCAGTGACACAGAAAAAAATAAATTTTCTCAAAAATGACAGATTTTGCAGAAACATTTATCACTGGATTCTAATTATTAGAGACTTCCAGGCAATGTCTAGGTTAAAAAAATGCACACAGGGACAGAAAGTGGATGAGTGGTCACATAGGGCTGGGTGGTGGCACTGGGGTGGTGGACTGATTTAAGGAGGGAAAGGGGAGTGACTGCTCATGGATACAAGGGCTCCTTTCCAGGTGATGGAAATGTCCTAAAATGAGATAGTGGTGATGGCTGTACAACTCTGTCAATATATGAAAATTCACTGAACCATGGATTTTCAACAGGTGAAATTTGTTATGTAAATTATGTCTCAGGAGAACTGTTATAAATACATACTTAACTGAAGCACTTTATAGCGTGTTAAATCTAAAGCTGAAAAAGAAACTTAGGCTCTTATTATTTCATATAAGACACGTGGATTTTCTTTGGCTTGAGTTTTGAACCAGGAGTGGGAGAGCCTTCCTTAGCTCTTATTTGCTGCCAGAGACATAGATCTATTTGTTGATAAAGAAATGGAACGTAAACTTCTTGATCAAGGCCTAACTCAGGAGTAATTTATTTGGGTTAAATGGTTTTCCCTAATAACTTCCATATCACCCCCCCAAATTCTGCAGTCTTTGTCAGGACTTCAGAGCAGTGTTGGGAAACACGCAGTTACTTTGTGTGAAACTGAGTTTTGTATATATTTGACACTATTGAACTTACAG
Organism: Lepilemur ruficaudatus; assembly: GCA_963574885.1. NCBI lineage: Eukaryota > Metazoa > Chordata > Mammalia > Primates > Lepilemuridae > Lepilemur > Lepilemur ruficaudatus. The sequence goes on from CAUYRT010010718.1 coordinate 24,875, forward strand.
TGCCAAGGAAAACTCCAGCCATATTTATATCATTTACCATCTACTGATAGCTAATTGCCCTACACCTCACAAAGTTCAACATGTCTACAGCTGTCAACTGAGATGCTGCTTGGCAATAGCTCTGTGAATCTTCCTCTGAGAACTCCCTGATGTTATCGTTGTCTATATTTACAATAATAGCACATTGCAATTAAAATCACAGATGGTAACAACTCAGTGAAGACCATTCTCCCTCTTCATGGAGCTCAACAGTATATACTGTGTTAAACTATGAAGGGGGAAAACCTTCTTTCTGCTCTTCCACCCATTTCTCTGCTCCAAATCTTGATGTGTGCCCAGCAGTGCACAGAGAGCAAAGCTCAGGAGGCAACCCAGTGTCCTGGCTTCCGCATTCTCGTCAGGGAATCTGTGATGTGAGCCATGCTGTGATATGGGAAGACTTTTGAGGACTGCTGCTATGTCTCCAGAGAATTCTTGAGGAGGACACAGCCACTGTCATCAATAACCAGAACGTTTGAAGGAATGGGTAAGCTCAGAGTTGTTTTCTGCTCATTGATGAGATAGAGGGGCAGGGGGGCTGGGAAACTTGCCCTTTGACAGCAGCTGGTGAGAGAAATTGTTAGAATGCCCACCCAGAGCAGGTGCTCTTAACTGTTGAGCTGTCCTGCCTCCCACCTGCCACGTGCATGACTCAGTGGGCTGCTACGATGGGCTCGGATGCCTGAGCCCTACTCCCTTTCTTCTGGTAAGCACTGACTGGTAGAGATGACAGGGCACATGAAAACAATACCAATTAAAGGAGGTTGTAGTTGTACTTCTTCAGAAGTGCAGAGGGCCATGAGAGTGTTTGGAAGGGAAAGAATAATTCAAATAAACCCCAACTCTGTGAAACTTAAACAATTCGCAAATCACCATGCCTCTCTGCACAGGGGCCATGCCAATTTTCTCAGTCAAGATCCAGCTGTGAACTGGGGGTCATTCAGAATGTGGGTTATGATAAAGTGTAGGTGATCGGGCTGAAATCATTCTGACCGTGCAGTCTGGATGCTTGGATAGAATATCTACATCAGCTTGTTTTAACATCATTTGTACATTTGTCTTAAAAGAAATAGTACATCCTTTACAGAGATGTTGTAAGGATTAAATGAGTTCATACAAGAAAAGTGCTTAGGGCAGTGCCTTGCACATAGTAAGTGCTCAATAAATGTGAATTGTTATTGTTATGCATGGTTAATCCTTGGTTCTGGAGAATTGAGTATCGGGTACTAGAGACCTAATTCCGCAGGGTCCTGGCTATTTTGTCACACAGTGAGAGAAGAGCTGGCACATGAAGTTGTGTTTCCTTCATTAGGGCGGCAAAGGGGGTAAGGAGTGTAGCACATACTCAGCGCTGTTGCTACCTGTTGAAAATTTGGTTTACTTCATGCACTTTTTGTTGGGTTGTAGTTTTTGAAAAGGGCACAACATTAGATATGATATTATTCAGGAAGAAATGGTTTCTTACAAAATAGTTGGTAACATTAGGAAAGAGTAGGGTTCCCACTCTCTAGCATGATACTCTGTAAAACAGATTTGATGAGAGGATAACCCACTTTTCTGAGGGCAGCAAAATGTATAAAATTTGCTCTCTTTAGCAGTGCTGCAATCACTAATGGGTACAATTAGGAGACTCTGTTGGGACTTCAACTAATGCTTTTCCAAAAGACATTTAATGAGTATTTTTTACAACTTCTCTCATGCTTCAGTTGTACCATCTCTAGAGTCAAGAAAAAGTTTAAAGTAAGCAAGACTTACTTCCTGACCCATTTCCTTATATGAAAAGGAAAGACAGTAGGCTTTGGTCATTGACTTATATTGTTGATTTTATCTGCCATAGATAAACAGGAACCATTTGATTTTCCAGGAAAAAAAACTCATGAGATTTGAAAACAAAGATTTCCAGAGAAAGAGGAATCAGCCAGTTTCTAAAACACCCAAGAAATAATGTGGATCCCACATGAAATACATGAATATATATCTAGAGCTACCTCTTCTTGGCTACCTGGAAAAGGCCAGCTAGACAAAATGTGGCTCTTGACTTTGTAGTAAAAATCTACAACAAATTTAAAGAGTTTCTATTTGTTGCATTCAATGAAACTGAGTAGAGAGAGAAGAAGACAATAATACTCTAAATATGTTAATTACTATATATCTTACACATGTGCATACAGTTCCCTAAAAAGCAAGGACAATAATAAAGATGACAATGAAGCCAATAATAACAATAGCAGTTAACATCTATTTATTTACTATGTGCTAGAGTCTCTGCTAAGTGTCCTACATATGCTACCTTCTTTATTATTCTTACTAGTCACATTACCAACCTGTGATGTAGGTGCTACCATCCCTATTTTACAGTTGGGGGAACTAAAGTTAAGACATATGACTCCCTTGCCCAAGATCTCAAAGATTTTTAAGTGGGAGAGACAGAAATCAAACCCAAAGCTCGCGGATACAGACTTGATGCTCTGAATCACTATGCTTGGCTGCCTCTTGCAAGAGTAACAATGGTTACATGCATTTATAGTGCCTCTTTGCAATGTTATTTCATATGATGCTCACAACCTCATTTTATTATCTCTTTTACAAATGGGGAGCCGAGGCTCAGGTGTTAAATGTCGAAAGATAAACACTGGTAGGTGGGAATTTATGCCTCCTGATCCCTAATCCAAGTTTCTTCTGGAAGAAGCAGAGTTTAAATATTTTCTGAATGGAAGGTCCTAACAAATCATTTTTTACATCATTACCCACAAAGACAAAAGCTGAGCGATAATCACACATACGGGATATTTCTTTTTTTTGATAAAATTTCTAGCTCTGAATATAAAACAGCTAAAATTTTAATGTATAAAATGCATATTTGGTTAGACTGAAATTATCTGAAAAGTCTACTCTTGATGAGTCTGAAACTTCCTCACACGGCCAACCTTATAGCAGTGAGACACATTACTTAAGTGGCAGGAAAACATTTCTTGTTAGATGGGAGACATTTTTGAGTTCAGTAAAGATTACATGGTTGTTCAGGAAATTAGAAGTTCTATTAATAATCACTGCTCCATTTGATTGAGGGTATTATTCTTATTATTTTGGGGTCAAGTTCATGAGAATAACTACAAATGTACCAATTGGAGTGTGTAAAATGGACTGCCCTCAAATCCCAACCCCTCACATTGAGCTACCGGGCTCAATCCCACACTGATGCTGCTGCTGAAGACATTTATAAAGGGGTTATTGATGAATACTCCTTTAATAAAGGAAAGGTCTTAAAGAGCCAAGAGATATTTGGAAATCTAGGACATCAGTGGTTGTTCAAAAGAAAGGTCTGGCTAGTTAGTACAAGCGACAAAACTGGCTAGTGGCCATTTATAAAATTACTGACTTTTCTACACAAAAGCGGGTACCAGTTTGTTATCTGTTGCCCCTCAGCTCCAGGGATGGAGCTCTGGGATGCTGGGGCTGGGACTTTGCAAACTATTTCCCAGACTCCCTTGCTAGAGGGCTTTCTAGTCCGTTCTGCCAATAGGAGGCACTAGCAGGAGGCTGGAAGGTGAGCAGAGAGACAGCATTTCCTTCCCTTTCTTTTTCTTGCCCTATGGGCACCCTCCAGCAGTGGCTGGCTGTTGGCTGGTGCATCTGTCTCTTTTAGCATTTCCAGAAGTGGTTTCTGCATCCCTGAGAGCTCCTAGCAGCAGCTGGTTGGCCCCCTTTCTTAGTGCTCTAAGCACCATCTCCATAGGACTGCTGCTCTGGTTTCTTAGGTCCTAGTAATCCCAGCTCACCTTTTTGTTCCCCAACTCTAAGGATGACAGCAGCTTCTTGCAACTGGGTTGCCTCAATGTTCCTTTTTGTCTTTTGGTGCTCCAATGCCTATATCACAACCAATTCCCCATCCTAATTCCTTTTGCTTAAATTACCTAATGTGACTTTTTTCTTCTCTGGACACTGACTGTTGCATGTTGGTGGCATGCTTGCAGCACATAGCAAGTCTCACAACAGAGCAGCACCAGAAACATCATTGACCTAATGCAAACCTGTTCCTGCTAAGTGTGAATAGATATTATTTCCAGCCAAGAGTTGAGTATGCATGAGAAATGATAACCCCCAACCTGGAGGGTAGCAGAAGTCTTCAAAGTATCAAATTAAATTATTTTTTGCATAAAAATAATTCCTGTTCACCTTAAGAAATGTTTAAAAACATAGAAAGCATAAAGGGGAAAAAAAGTAAAACCTATCCTAGAGTTAACCAGTGATATTTTGGCATATTCTTCCTGGTCTTTTCTTCCATATAGTTCTACATATTTTAAAAGAATTATTATTTTTAACTAACTCTTGTTCTCTAGTATTTTCACATGGCAATATGTGGAGCTCAACTCTAAGAAGGCTATGACTTTGCTTCATCACAAGAAAACTTGTCTCTTCCACTTTGGGACTGGATCACTCTGACAAGGGTTGCTTACCTCTGACCCAGAAACTACATAATGGCTACAGGCTCCCATCTCTGGTATGTCTGTTATGCCTTCTCGGTTGGGTTTGTAAAGTAAATAAGAAATCTGTACACATTCTGGAGGAATGCTTAGTAGATTATGAGCTGGCTCTTGGAGTGAGTCTATGAAAAATTCTAAAGGAATATAGAACATAACAGTCTGTTCTTTAAGGAGTGGCATGTTTGGACAGAGAGGTGGCACAAATGCCTGTGCTAATTACCCTGGTCTGCAACACATATTTAGTATTTGCTACCTCCTCATTCACAACTACTGTCAGAGCATCTTCCAAGGGTGAGGGCAAACACTGTGCTGTTGCTGGGCACATGGAGAAGACACAACTGTTGGTCTTTTCTCACAAAATTCATAGCTGGAATAACCAAACTCCAGGAAGAAGGAATTAAAAGACCAAGCACATATGTCCTCATGTCACTTCTCCTGATTAATAAAACATTTTATCACAGGCATTTGTTCTTGGCTCACTCATAGGTATACCTGTCACCAACTCCCTGTACCCCTTGAGAAATCATCAACTTTGAGATCTTCTCAAATAAATTGGGGGTGGTACAAATTGCCTGTTGGTATAATGTTTCAGCTTCCATCCACTTTAAAATTATTTATCAGGTAGAAAATAGATATAACCATCATAAATCATTTTTTTATGTTCCAAATAACAGAGCATTAAAATATATGAAGCCAAACATTGCAGAAAGTTCAAGGAAAAATAAATGAAAACACAATAGTAGTTGTGTTTAACACACCTTGTGTTCCCTGAAAGATTAAGTAGATATAAAATAAGAAAGAATAGCAGAATAATATTGTTATTATCATATTAATATAATGATTAATTAAATATTAAATACTATAATTATATAATTATATATTATAATTAAATAATTACTATATATTCTATATTATTATATCTATATTTATATATCAAATCTCACATCTGAAAAACAAACTAATTATAGATTAACAGAAAAAAATAGGATACTTATAAAATGCAGCCAATATAAGGTGATAAAGAAACTTCCCAACAGTAGAAATAAACAGAAATGCTAGAGACCAAATAATCTTCCCACAATATAATCAACTTAGAAATTAAACAAGAAGAAAGAAGGCAGGCAGACACATACAAAAAGAAAAACTAAAATTACTTAGAAACCAAGAAAATTCTCTCCTAAACAACTCTTTGTCAAGGAGCAAATGAAAGCCCTATTGCTAAATATGTAAATAATAATTATGATCTAAATAATAAATGGTAAAACCTATGTGACATCCTCACTGTTGTATTTAATATGATAAAAGAAGTGTCATAGTTTTACACATTTCATGACCTAAAAATAAATGTTAGGCATTTGTAGAAATAGAAATACAAAGTAAAAGAAAGCTGAAAGAAAAACTAATGAAATCAGAAAACTTACAGAATTAAAGAATATTGTAAGAGGACTTATAAGTAAAGATATCTCAAAGTTGATTCTTTGGAAAAAACAAAACAATAAATAAATGAACTGCCAGCTAATCCAATTAAGAATAAAAGAGAAATAATAAATTTACAAACTTAGGAATAAGAAAAGGGAATTAGTTTCAGATGCTGAGAATTAAAACAATTAAAAGAGTGACTTTGAATAACTGTGCAAATAAATTGAAAACCTTGAAGAATTGTTTGATTTTCTTGAGAAATACAAAGTAGGGGGGGGAAAGGAAAATTTATACAGATTAATAATTATGGAAAAAATTAAACACTGTCAAAGAACTCCCCTCCCCTTTTTCTGAAAATGGCAAATTCAGATGGTTTCATGTCTGATTATATCACAGATTAAAAAAAAATACCTACATGTTTTGAAAGCACAAAGAAAAAATAAACTTTCTAAATTATTTTTGTAAATCAGCATAATTCTAACACCAAAAAGACAGCATAAAAAAATTTTTTTCCAATTTATTGATGCAAAAATCTTAAGTAAAATAGCAGCAAATGATTCTTGGAAAAATTAAAAAGATAATAGACCAGAAAAGATAGAATATTTCCAGGAAAGCATGGATAGGTCAATATTAGGAATTCTCAAATTGCTAATCAGAATAAGCCACTTAGTAAAAAAGTATTTGATCTCATTGAAAGATGCTAAAATGGCATGTGATAATATTCACTCCTTGTTCTTGATGATTTAAAAACCCACAGGAAACTAAGATTGTATGAATCTTCTCTTGACATAATGTTAACTATATGAAAACATTTAAAAAAAAGTAATAAGGGAGAATTAAACCTATCAGATATTTAAACATAGTATAATGCCTTGATAATTAAAACAGTATGGTATTGGTGCATGAAACGTTATCAGATTAATGGAGCAGGAGAGAAACTCGGAAACAGACCTCAATATCTATGTGGAAATTTACCATATGATAAAAACTGGTTTATTCAACTCATGGAGATAGGATAAACAATAATTTACCTAGAAAAAAAATCAAAGTTGAATCTATAACTCATACCTTATACCTGATTAAATACCAAGTGAAAGAAAAATTCAAATGTAACAAAAGCCCTAGAAGAAACCACAAGAGAATCTTTTCATAGCTTTAAAATAGTGAAGACTTTCTAACTATGGAATAAAATCTAGAAACCACTCACAGTCTCACTTCTTAAACATATCATATCTTGAACACCTGTAAAGGAGGTATGCAAAACTCCAATGTCCATCAATAGGGACTAGGTAAATGAAGCATATAATCATCACCGAGTGGAATGCTATATGAATGTAAAAAAAGAGAGAGGGAACTCTTTATGAGATGATATAAACTAATCTTTAAGAAATATTGTTAAGTGAGAAAAGTAAAGTGCATAGGAGTGGATACAGTATGCGACATCTCGTACAAAGAGGAAGGAGAATATAAATGCATATCCAAGGAATATCTATGGATGGACAGACAAGAAACTAACAACACTGTTTGCCTATGAGGAAGGCACCTGGATGGTTAAGGGATGGGGGTTGGAGGTGGACTTGTCACTGCAGACCTTTTAATACATTTTGGATTCTGAACCATGTATAGAATTTGGTATCCATTCAAAAGGATGAAATGAATTCAATACAATAAAGTGAATACTAATAAAAGTGGAAAAATTTGAGGGAACACTCAGAGATAATGCACACTTTACAAAATTGCTGCCAAGACTAAATGCAATAACACAACAGTGGCATAAAATATAAAAAAGACAATGAAAATTATATATGGTATATAAATTATTCTATGTCTATAAAAAGTTAAGCATTTTGTCTTTTTTTCTACCAAGAATGACTCTAGAGCCAGGGTTGCAAACTCCACTGCCTACAGGAACATTAGACATGGGATAAACAGTAATTCAGCTAGAAAAAAAAATCAAAGTTGAATCTATAACTCATACTTTATATCCAGTTAAATACCAAGTGGATGAAAAATTTAAATGTAACAAATAAATGCCCCAGAAGAAACCACAAGAGAAGCTTTTCATAGATTTGAAATAGTGACCATGGCACAAAATCTAGAAACTATCCACAATCTCACTTCTTAAACAAATGTAACAACCATACCTTGAACACCTGCAAAAGGCAATACGTAAAATGCAAATGTCCATCAATAAGGACTAGGTACCATTTTTCTTTGCATATCATTGGGTGATCTAGTACCTCTTGTATTTTCCTGGATAGAGCTGGAACCCATTCCACTAAGTGAAGTATCCCAAGAAAAGATAAACAAGCACCATGTGTGCTCACCAGAAAATTGGTTTTACTCATCAACACCTAAGTGGACACATAGGAATAACATTTACTGGGTGTCGGGCAGATGGGAGGGGGTAGGAGGGAATGGGTATATACATACATAATGAGTGCGATGCGCACCATCTGGGGGATGGACGTGCTTGAAGCTCTGACTGGGAGGGGGGAGGGGCAAGGGCAACATACGTAACCTAAACATTTGTACCCCCATAATATGCTGAAATAAAAAAAAATTAGGACTAGGTCAATAAGCCATATGATCATCCCCAACTGGACATTCATTCTTTCAACAGATATGCATCAAGTACCAGCTATGCAGCAGGCACTGGGGATATAGCACTGAACAAACACAGGAAGAAGATCTGTGCCCTTATCGAGCTTTCAATCTAGAGGGAGATGGCACAGGTAATTGAACAGATAAGTGTCACATAGAACAATACATGGTGAAGGAAGGGGTGGGAGCGTACTATCCAAATAGTGAAGTCAGGGCAGAAAATAACAGCAGTGAGAGACACTGGTCTGGAGATACTCTGCCCCAGGAGGGAACTGTCATGTAGGGCTGTGGAAAGAGTTTTGCCAGATCCTCAGATTTTTCAGAGAAGACCAGAAATTCAAATTTGTATTTGAAATCTCCTGATTTTTAAATCCTGACTTGATTTTTAAATAAAACTGCTATGTTGGCCAAATAAAATACATCTTGCTGGTCAAGGCTGGCCCGGCAGATGGCCAGTTCAAATCTCTGAAGAAATGAGATTGGGTTTTAAAACAAACACACCAGAACTTGTAAGCCCTGTCATCTTATAAAGCTACGCATGTTTTCCATTTCTTTAAACATTTCTGGAACACCTCACTGAGTTGTCCCTCAGAGCTATATTTTTGCTTACCACTCAAGAAAACCTGTTATCATTTGCACTGAAATCTTGTCTGGACCGACTTTATTCACTAGATATGATCCTTCATAACATTTGGATATTTTCTAAAAATCAAATTTACCCTCAAGAGGCTCAGGATGTGTTTAATAATACATATACTCTTGGTCTTAAAAAGCAGTACCCAAGGAGGAGCCACAAATATTTAGAATAAGGACAGTATCATTAAAATAAATATTCATGTTTCCCAGGTAATCACTGAGGAGGACTGTACTTAAATGTGTAGGAGTCAACACAAGTCTCCTAGCCTTGTAGGTATTTCATAAAATGTTCCATCCTTGTGATTCTTTTGATTGCTATCGGGAGTTTAAAAATAATTTTTTTTTGTAAGGGCTCAGTTCTTGGAATCTGACTGAATGCTATAAGGCAGTTCATTCCAGGGATCCTTGGCATGTATATCCACCCAAACAAAGGCTTTGTGCCAAACACAACCAGCACATACACCATTTTTATTTTCCTATGACCGATGGCTTAGTTTCTGTGGTCAGCTAATGACATTAGTCATGTACAATCACACTGAGGAAGAATGCAGAGATTCTTATGAGCCTGTGACAGCTTGAGTTTTCCTTTCTAACAACATGTATGAATCAGAAGCCACAAGTTTGCATTTTAGAAATATTTGCGGTAGTTGGGAAACACACTGCACATGTTATTATTACTATATTCCCATAGAAATAGAATGTCCCTGGGAAGAGTGGAAAAGTGGCATAGAGATAGCCACCAAGATATAGGCTTGATTGATCCCATTGCTGTCAAATGCTTATGTCTCCCTTGCTCTTAGTCAATAGAAAGTCTGCACCATATTGATCCCATCAATCTAATATTTATGCTTAAGCACATATCTTAGATCGAATATATCATAACTGTTAGTCTATCATGCTTCTGTCTTGCCCTCCCTTCATGCATTCTTTCATGAAATACTCTTTGAGCACCTACTATTGATGGATCAACCACTGTGCTAGGTGCTAGGCACACAGTGTAAAACAAAAATAATACATAGGAGCTGCCTTTAGGAAGCTTACTGTCTTTTGGGGGAGAATGGATATTCATCAAGTTAATTATACAAGTCAATGTGGAATTATAGCTTTGTTAAACGTCATAAGGGAAAGACTAAGGTGTGGGATTTGACTTAGGTAAGCCTTCCTGAAAAAGTGATGAGTAGGGTGAGATGCCCAGAAGTGCTGACTGGAATGAGATCAAAGGACAAATAGGAATTGCCCAGGTAGCAAGAGAGAGAAGGGCAATCCCAAGTATGGGCTCCATGGAGGAGGGAGGGAGCCTGGCCCAGGTAGGCAGTGAGAGATGCTGGTGCAGGCGGAGGGGTGAGGGTAGGTAGCATGAGATGAGATGAGGCTGGAGAGACAGACAGGAGCCTGGCCAGGCACACCTTTCAGGCTATAGGCAGGATTTTACATTTATTCTAAGTTAGAATAGGTTGAAGGCTCTTAAGTGAAGGAAGTGGAAATGATTAGATTTGCTTTTGAAGAATCACTGTATCCATTGTGTTGAAGGGGCAGAGGAGGCCTGCATTCTCCTATATAAATGGTAACTGAAGGTGTAGATGTGATGAGATTAGGACTGCAGATAGAACAAGAAGTGGATGCCTACCATTTGAGGAACTCATACTGAAAAGCCAGGAAGAAAAAGTGAGCTTTTAGTAAGGGAGTCTGAGAATCAAGTGAGTGGGCAAGGGAGTTATGAGGTACAAAGAAATCTCGGACTTTAGAAAATAAGGCGATTTCCAGTTTAAAAAAAACAAAAAAAGAGAAATCCTGCAGAGTTTTATGTCATGGAACTAAGGGAAGAGTATTGTGTCAAGAAGGAGAGAGTGATCAGTGGTATTGCATGCTGCTGAGAGGTCAAATAAGATGAGGTCTAGAAAATGGTCACTGGATTTAGTGACGTAAGGGTCATCAATGGCCTTAACAACTGTTACTTGGTTGGTGGGAGAGGATCTGAAGCCAGACATGGTGGGTTGAAGGGTAGATGGGAGGTGAGGACACAGAGATGGTGCACACTGATGACACTTTTGAGAAGTTTGGCTGTGAAGGGGAGAAAAAATAACTGTTAGTTGCAGGGAATGCGTGGATGATAGGCTATTTAAAATATTTAATGGAAGATGTGGACATGTTTAGTAGAATGACACACACACACACGCACACACACACACACATATTTTTGAGAGAGAGAGAAAGGGAGAGATTAAAGGATAATTGATATTGAAAGATCCTGGGACGGAACCTCATCCAGAAGGAGATAATGAGATATTTGCCTCAGGTCTGTACAAGAAGGGACAACTCTTCTATTGTACTGGGAGGAAGCGGGGATGGGCACAGACGTAGATGGGCTCCTGTGTCTGGTGTCAGGACAATCAGAGAGTTACAGTGAGATAGGTTTCATTTGCTCTGAATTAGGAGGTGAGGTTATCTGATGAGAGTAAGGGAGGACAAGAGATGTTAGAGTTTATGGAAGATGACGAAGTCTGAAACAGCATTACGGAAAGTGGAAGAATACGTTGAACAGAGACATTTAGTAGGACTGCAGGGCGATGGTGACGGCCCATAAGGAGCGATACTTAAAGTCTCTTTCCAGCCCTAAACATCCATGGATGGCCTCAACATTCATGGAGAGACCCTTTAAGCTTATCAGGATTTTTCTGTTGGTATCTGTAGTTTTTATTTGCAAATGAAATGGATCTTTTAAAAATCTATAGAAAAATGCATGCTTCATAGGAAAAAAGAAATTTAGGTAATTTATATGGTTATATTCCATGGACCTATAATATCTGATGTCTCTACATATAAATCAAGGGTTGGTACATTTTATCTGAACAGGGCCTGATAATAAATATTTTCGGCTTTTTGGGCCAAACTACTCAACCATGCCACGAAGTGCCAAAGCAGCTATATCAATGTTACGTGAAAAAGCCCAGCCCAACAAAAGTTTATTTACAAAAATAGGCAGTGGTCACTTTCCACAATTTATACATAATGAATTATATAACGCACTAAATACACTAACCAAACAAGAGAAAGCACACAGTTACACGCAAACGAGCAATCTCCTGCAGTCTCTACTGGGCCTTAAGAGTCACAGCAGAGCCTCACATTTACCAGCTGTCCATTCAGCTTCAGCTCGGAGAACCCTGCAATTAGGAGCTCAGTTGTGCAGCTTGGCACCTCACACTCAGAGCAGCACTTCCAAACCAGCGAGTGCATTAACAATAAACCGACTGCACGGAGAATCACGGTCTGTAGCTTTTTGATATCAAATTGGTGTAATAAATCAAAACACTCCCTTTGTGTGAATTTACTCGCTGCAGGGCTGGAGATGTTTGCCTTTGAACAGAACAGAGAGAGAGAGGAAAAGAAAGTGACAGGGAGCATGCTAGGAGGCAGGATTCGGCACAGAGACTGGGGCCTAGTACTCACTTGGGCGAAGAGGGAGAAGTTAAAAAGGGCACCCAGCAATGCAAGCGACGCCTGAGAACCAACAGAGAGGGAGGGCCCCGCCAGTCTAGGGCACAGAGACAGGAAAAGGCCTGAAGGGTTTGCTGCTCCTTTGCTCCCCTGGGCAGGCCTGGTTTCAAAATCAAAATAAACTTGGGAAAGCCAGAGGGGAGGAAGGAAAGAAACAAACAAACAAGCAGAGCTTCAGCTTATGTTTCCTTCCAACCAACAGTCCAGCCCTGCGCCAAGCTGCCTGCAACTCCAGTTCTCATGTGGTGTCTAACCTTCTCTTGGAGGAGTGTTGCTTTGTTCTTAGCACCAGACGGTTAAGGGCTAATCATCTCACCTAAGCTAGCTTTGCTCCCCAGCTAGACAAACTGTGTGCGGGTCCTTCTCTGCTACCTTTGTGTTGAGCACAGACATATCATACGTTGCTTACCGCACACACTATAGGGTGGACTCAGTGTGGCTTGTACAGATGCCTCATTGCCATTAACACCAATAGCCTTTATCACAGGCCCTGTGATCAGTGGCTTACAGGCTGAGCTGAGGCAGCAGGTATAATTATTATTTTCTTTTTCGACAGGAAGTCATTGAGGCACACAGAGGCCAAACGACTAGAATGAGGTAACTAGTAAGTAGCAAAGCCAGAATTCAAACTAGGTCACTCTGACTCTTAACCTCTCAGAAGTACACTGCCTTTTCTAGAGTTCAGAGTTGGTAGGAACTCCAGAGATCGCCTGATTCAGCTCCTTATTTTTAGATGTGGAAGTGGAAAATTAAATGGCTTGCCCAAGGTCACAGAGCCACTGGCTGAAAAGCTAACTTGGCCTCTCGATGTTTCCTTTACGCTCCCAATGCAGAGTCCCGAGCTGTTCCACGAGTATCCAATAACTCTTCCAGAAATATCTATCAAAAATAGAGGACGAATGATCAATCTTGACAGAATTTACTTTCAGGTGCTGCAAGGCAAGACTCTACACGGTCTTGGGACTCTTCCTACACAAAGACAAACTGGCCAAGATGGATGATTCAGGAGTCACTTTAAATCACCAGAAACACGAGGCAAGTAAATGCCAGGATGTTTCCAACAGGGACAAATTGCACATTTCAACCACGGCATGAAAAAGAGTGTGCCTCTCTAAGCTTAGAGCAAAAAAGTGAAACAAAAGACAAGAAGCAGAAATGAGTATGTTCTTAACAGAATACTTAGACGAGAGAAGAGCATATCGCCTTTAGAATCCTGGGAGTGTTTGTTTTGAAGGGTCAGAAAGAACCCTGCTTTGAAAAGTAGAATTAACAGCAGCTTTTAGTCCAACTTTTTCACAACAAAGCACTACAGAGTGGGTATTGGCTTTCCTTCTTACTTTCCTTTTTTTGTTTTTTGAAAAAGGAAAAAAGCTTAACCCTTTAAAGTTATTTTCCATGTCAGAGACTAGACGTTTGTTTGTTTGTTTTTAATATATTGGAGAGCCCTCAGCATTTACAGAAAGTTCTTCTATTTGCTTAAAGAAAGGTACAAAGAGTTTAGTTATAGGTTTAAATGATTTGGTTTATTTTCATTAAACAAGTGCTTGATTTTCATCTATACAAACAGTTAAATGCGTGGGTGTGCAAGTTTTTTAAAACAGCTTTATTGAGATTTGAATATATATATATTTTTTCTATTTTCCTTTTTTGTTTATTTTTCTTTCATTTTTTATTTTTTGTGTTTATTTTTTTAAATTTATTATCTTTATACTTTCTAACTAAATTTTTAATTTTTTTAAATTTGTGAATATATTTTAATAATTCCCATATCACACAATTTACTCACTGAAAGTGTGCACTTCAAGGGATCATGGTATATTGATAGTCACTGAATCATCACCATGGTCAACTTTACAACATTTTCCTCACCTTAAAAAGGAACCCCATACCTTCAGCTATCACTCTCCTATTCCCTCAGCCCCCAGCTCTAAGCACCACTAATCCTCTGTCTGTATCTTTAGATCGGCCTATTTCATATAAAAGGAATCATACAATATTGTGGTCTTTTGTGTCTGGCAAGTTTTTATTTAAAGAATAATTTTGTCCAAGTAAGAAAATATGGTGGACAGGAGAGAAGATGAAGAGATGTTTTTTTCTGAGCATGCGGTGCCTCATGCTTTGGCTCTGGCTGACTAGTTGTCTGACCAGCCAGGTAGCCCTTGCCACGTGAGGCACCTGGGACTGACGGACAGTGAACAGTGGCAAGATTGTAGATACGACTCTTTCGCCAAAAGGCAAGCAGGCTGGGTCTCCAGGCTGGATTTTGGGTTTCAGGAATAAGAGGTAGAAGGGTCTTCAGGAAGCAATACAATTTCTGGGCTGGAAAGCAATGTTTACCCATAAAGCTCATGTTTATGAGACATTAGTCGCTTTATTCATTTACTCCTCTTCTGGCTTTCTCTTGTGTCACGTCAACTCCAGCTGGAAATGGCTGGAGAAAAAGACGATCAGATTGACTAGCTCAGTGTAGACACGTGACCCTGAACCTCGGGCGGGCGCTGAATGTTCTCAGCACTCCTGAATGTTCTCTAGCACTTCCTGCCCTAGATGGCTCCCTCTCCCGTTGTCCTTGCTAACTATACCAACCTTTCCTGTCTCCCCACGTCTCCAACAACTTCCCTCCAATCTTCACTCCTGGCTAACGTCTTGCCTTCCTATTTCACTGAGAAAACAGAAGCAACCGGAAGAAAATTCCCCACACTCCCAGGACCACATCTGTTCTCCCACCAGGAGCTATACTTAGATATTTTGTTACTATAGATCAAAGTTTCTTAGACTTTAGGATACATCAAAATCACCTAGAGGGTTTGTTACAACAGATTCCTGGGCCCCTAGCCCAGAGTTTCTGAATCAGTAGGCCCGGGAAGGGCCTGAAAATCTGCATTTTTAATAACCCCCAAGTGCTGCTGATGCTGCTGTCTGGGCCCACACTTTGAGAACCGCTGCAAGAGATGATGTGGCTATAGTCCTATCGAGAGTCAGTCTCTCCACTTGTGCATTTGGTCCCAAGCCCTCCTGCTCAGGGACATTGCTCCAGCAACTCTCCCTTTCCCTCCTGCCTCATTACCTGCCTCTTCTTTATTGGGTCATCCTATCAACTAACAACTGTGTTATTATTTTGTGGATCTTAAAAAACATTATCTCTCTGGACCCCACTTTACTTTTCAGCTTGTGCTCCATTTCTCTACTCCCCCTTATGGCAAAAGAGTTCTCCTTACTCCAAGATTCCAATTCCTCTCCTGGTTTTTTTTCTTAAAGCCTCTCCAATCAGCCTTGGTCCCAGCACCCCTACAAGACTGTTCTAGGTAAGGCGACCCACGATGCTCACATTGCCAAGTCCTCTGGCAATTCTTGGACCTTGTTTTATTTGACCTATCAGTAGAATTTGGTGCAGCTAGTTGTCACTACCTCCTTCCCTCATTTGCCCTCCAGGGTAAGACACCTTGCTGATTTTCCTCCTAATCACCAGACAATCCTTTTCAGACTTTTCCGGTTCCTTTTCATCCACCCACTGGGATGCTACAAAACTCACTCCTTGGATACCTTTTATTCTTCTATTCTCCATCTGTACTCACTCCCTTGGTGATCTTGTTCTGTCTCATGGTTTTAAATACCATCCATAAGCTAGTATTTCCCAAATGTGTATCTGTAGCCCAGACCTCTCCCTGAACTCCAGACTTGTATATCTAGTTGTCTACTTTCATGGACACATTAAACTTTACATGTTCAAAACTAGATTATAGACCTTCTCCACACCCCCCTTAAAAACTCAAAACAAACTTTTTCCATCCCCTGTCCTCCTTAATCACTATAAAAGATGGTTCTAAATAATTCAGAATGAAAACATTCTTCCTACTTCCATCATTACCATCAACTCTCACCGGGATTATTACAATAACCTGGTCTTCCTGCTTTCATCCCTCTCCTACAACAGTTTATTCTCAACACAGCAGCCAGAGATTATCCTTTTAAAACATAAATTATGTTCCATGAGTCCATTGGCCAAAATATATGTTAGTTCATTTGATCCCTGCGCACCAAACCCTGCCATGCTTTCCTCTCACACACGGGGTAAAAACCAAGTCCCCCATTCCCTCTGACACCATCTCCTGCTGTTCTCCCTCACTCCCTCCATTCCAGTCTCACTGACCCCCTTGCTGTTCCCAAACACATCTGTGTTGCTCCTGCCTCAGGACCTTTGAACATGAGTTCTCTGCAAAGCTTCTCCCCTAGACATTGTCAGAGATCTTACCACCACCTTCTTCAAGTCTTTGCTCAAATATTATGTTTCAATAAGATTTTACCTACTCACCTGTTTAAAATTATACCCCCCTTGCTAGTCACTGCCCTGCTTTCTCTCCAGAGAGCTTCTAATATACCATAATACATGGTTTACTCCTTTATGTTATTTTTGCCTATTTCCCCCCATCTCCCCACTAGATTGTAAATACCATGAGGACAGGATTCCTTTCCCCCCCTATTTTGTTAATTACTCTACCTCTAGTACCTACAGCAGTGCTGGGCACATAGCTGGTACTCAATACATTTATTTGTAGAATTCTGTTGTTGCAAACATTCTTTTAGCCAATTGAGGTGGTTGGCCAAAACAGAACATGTCTTCTAGGGCATCTGGGCCCAGCATTGAAAGACAATGACTATTAGTGTGACTGACATAGATAGGTAAACAATTCCATTTTTGTTCTTCAAACATAATGCAAAAGGATATTACTCTTTTGCTTTTTCACGCCTTTCAGCCATCTATGTGCAGCATTAAAAAATTTTGCCACTGTTGGCATCCTGCCAACCGCAGCTTGCTGCTGGACTGCTTCCAATTTTCTTTTCTCTCTTTTCCTGTTCTTTTCACCCAACAGCTGCCATGTATTGAGTGTGGATGCCAGACTCTTTGTACACATTATCTTATTTAATCCTTACAAAACCACTGTGAATTAGGGAGCATTATCTCTGTTTATGAAGTGAGGAGACAGATGCACAGAGGTAAAGTGGCTTGCTCAAGATCACACAGTTAATAAGAAGTTGAAAGAGAATTTGTCAGATCCTAAAGTCCATGCTTTTAAAATTATACTATATGCCACCAATATACTTAATATATCTAATTGCCTAGCATTTAAATTTTGGCATTTTATACTCCAGTTATTTTTGGAGATGATACTGGGAATGACTTCAAGACACACTAGATAGTAAACTTCATGTGGATTGTGGTTACAGAATTTTTTTTTTTTTGCTGACATTTCTTCTATGCCAGCACTAGGGCCTAGACAGAGTGGGTACTCAGCAAATGTTTATGCAATAGATATTTGATGACTTAAACACAGACATAGATAATTATATAAGCATATGGTTGCATTCAAAACATACCTATTATTCATAAATTAAGGATTACCTCTAGAAGCTTTAAAGAGGTAACTTTGTTGAAAAGTAAGACTTTTTCAAGAAGAAACTGACAGCTAACACTACATGGAATAAATACATGAGTCCTGTGTCATCACCCAAAGTGATATCTTAGTTCTTAGGATTTTTGAGCCACTGTACCTGAGAAGAATGAAGAAATGATGTTTTTATTCCTGCTTGGCATTGACTGAACATATTTATTGGTTCCTAGGTCTTACTGAACACATTTCACCTCTGGAAGGGCTCTCAACCTCATTTTACATTTGGGGAAACTGAGGCCTAAAGAAGATGATAAATGACACACAATAATTAGGGTCAGAGTTGAGTTGAGAACCCAGGCCCCTTTGGTGCTTAAAAAAATAACTATGTTATTGTATCTCTTAAATTAAAAAAAAAAATTCTTTTTTTTTCTTTTTCTGTTTTTTTTTTTTTTTTTTTTTTTGGTGACAGAGTCTCATTCTGTTGCCCGGGCTAGAGTGCCGTGGCATCAGCCTAGCTCACAGCAACCTCACATTCCTGGGCTCAAGCAATCCTTCTGCCTCAGCCTCCCAAGTAGCTGGGACTACAGGCATGCACCACCATGCCCGGCTAATTTTTTCTATATATTTTTAGTTGTCCAGCTAATTTTTTCTATTTTTAGTAGAGGCAGGGTCTCTCTCTTGCTCAGGCTGGTTTCGAACTCCTGACTTCGAGCAATCCTCCCATCTCAGCCTCCCAGAGTGCTAGGATTACAGACATAAGCCACCACGCCCGGCCAAAAAATTATTTTTAATTTTTATGGGCACATAATAATTGTGTATATTTAAGGGGTACATGTAATGTTTTGGTATAGGCATATAATGCATAATAATCAAATTAGGGTAATTGGGGTATCTATCACCTCAAACATTTATCATTTCTTTGTTAGGAACATTCCAATTCCACTCTCATAGTTATTTAAAAGTATATCCTAACTTATTGTTGACTACAGTCACTTTGTTGTGCTATTTTGTTTTCCTCAAAAGTTTCAGACAAAGTTTGGGCGGAGAGGATCAGCTTTACGCTGATGCTTGCAAAAGCTTTCTTTATATGTCTCAGGTTATTGCCTTGTCTTCCTAGGTGACAATACTCAAGGTAAATGAGACAATAGATGAAAATCTCTTAGCACAGTGGTTAGAAGTGAGAAAACACTCATGAAATGGAACTATCATTATTCCATCAAGGTCATTCCACAGTTTAAGCTATTCATATTCTAGGCTGATTAAAAATTTCAATTAATCTGCTACGTGAACACCAATAAGTCTCAAGTATTTAATACTTGGAGAATTCCCCAAAACGGCAATCCTGTGGTTGCAAAAAAATGAAACCAGACTTTGTGCCTCTAGTAGCAATATTGTGAAAGTCCACAAGAGGGCAGTCTCCCTCACAGCAGAGGGCACCAGAGCTATAGGCTGTAGAAGGGAATTGTGGGTGCTGAGGTTAGTTAATAATACTATTAATAGAAGCCATTATTAAGATACTTTTGAGTGATAAGACATACTATGAAGGAAATAAAACAGAGTAATAGAAGAGAGAATGACTCGAGGGGAAAGTTAATGGGAACATAAACTGAGCAGAGAACTGACCCTTGGATGAGATAAGGGTTAGCGATAAGTAGACTGGGGGAAGATTTGAAGGAGTAGCAGGTGCCAACTTAGACATGGTATCGGTCTACTTTAGGGACAGAAAAAAGTCCAGTGTGACTAAAACATAGCGAAGGAAGGTGAAGAATGAGAGGCATGGAGGGAGCATCAGAGCATGCAAGTCACGCAGCTGGGATCAGATCCCAGGGCTTTCAGATCCCTGAGTTTATTCACTGAACCACTATGCTACTCTGAACTCTAAAGAAAAAGCCAAAAAGCACTGATCAAGACAATAAAAGTGGTACTTTTTGGAAATAATGAAAACAGTTTAGGAAATATCTCAGTGCTTTTCATTAAATAATGCAGGAGAAATCACAAGATTTTAGACCTTGAATTTATGAGGAAAAAGCACTATGAGAACTGCTCCTAAATTTATTCAAAATTTTATATTCTAAGATTTAATCTGGTGAAGTATTTCTCTTTAGCTACTTTTATATCACTGCACAATAATCAAGGTTTATAATGATGTTCTTGAAATTATTTTGCTAAGGCAAGGAAGATTACTCATCTTAGAAATATCTTTATCAAAAAGTTTTACTAACATATTTTAAAGGAAATACATCCCAAGATTTATATAGAAGGACATTTATCCCAGCATTAGTATTAATATTAAACAAAATTATCCACAGCATAAATGTCTAATAGGGGATTATTTGAATACACCAGCTTGATTCCAAATCATTAAAATCTTATTTCAAAGAATATTTAAGGTTATGTTAAATGCTCATAGGGTACTGTTAGAGGAAAAACAATGACAAAATAACAACCATATGTGAAGTGTGAACCCAACTGTAAAAACTATACATAGATAAGCAAATTTCTAAAAGAAAACACACCAAAAATAGTATGAGAATGAATGTGTTTTCTTTTCTTTCTTTTTTGAGAAAAAAAGAGTCTCACTCTGTTGCCCAGGCTAGAGTGCCGTGGCGTCCGCCTAACTCACAGCAACCTCAAACTCCTGGGCTCAAGCGATCCTTTTGCCTCAGCCTCTCAAGTAACTGGGACTACAGGCATGTGCCACCATGCCCGGCTAATTTCTTTCTATTTTTTTAGTAGACACGGGGTCTGCTGTTGCTCAGGCTGGTCTCAAACTCCTGAGCTCAAATGATCTGCCCGCCTCGGCCTGCCAGAGGGCTAGGATTATAGGTGTGAGCCACTGCGCCCGGCCAAATGTGTTTTCTTTACAATGATTTTTTGTAATAAATTTTCTTCAAAGAACACATTTATTTTATAATCATAAAATCAATCATGAAATTAAATATTTGACATGGAAGTTTTAATCTTCACTTAAACTTTTCAAAATCTGTTCAGTGCTACTTTTTGTATAGAAATTGACATGTTTTTTGAGATGATAGGGAGAAAAGATCATGGTCTGAAGTAAGATCATGGAGTCTCTCTCCTTCAATATTTAGTGAATCAACGAAAGCATACATTAAAATAAAACAAATCAAAATGTTGCCAGCAGCCACAAAACAAAGAAAGGAGTACACCTCCATATCCTCATCTTAAAGGAGTGGCTGGACTGCGGCAGCACGGCTGGCTCCACCCCTCCACTCTGAGACAACACTGAGGAAAGGCAGCGACGGGGCTGAATCCAGGGAATCTCTGATGATAACTTTAGACTTGGAAAGGAGTGATTCGAGGGGAGTGAAGAGGAAGCCTTGAGAAAAGTCAAGAAAAACGCCTTAGAAAACAGCAGCTCTTGTGTATGATCACGAGACCTTGGCAAAGGCAGGGCTCTGATCCAAACTGGGGAAAGAGCTGAAGCCCACAGCCCATGGGACCCACTGCAGCTGGTGGAGGGGACCTAGACGGGGGACATCTAATGGGATTGAGAAGAGGGAGCCACGCCCAGGTCCCCAGCAAGGCGACATGCTGTCTTGTTGCTTCCCTGTTCACATCTTCTTGCTTTAGAAAAGAAGTTGGAAGCTAACACCCAGCCCACAAAATGTGCTCAGAGAGGAAGACAAAGGATTTTGAGATGATGTGCAGAAAATGTCAAGAAAATTTCACCTATACTCCACTAGAGCAGAAAGAAGGTCTGGACAGTGCTTCCTTATCAACAAGATTAAAAGATATAGCATGCACCTATGGAGGGAAGGAGGGAGAAAAAGAGGAAGAAAGGGAGAGAAAGAGAAAGAGAGAGAAAGAGAGAATAGAATAGCTCAGTCTAGGAAGAAAGTATAACACAAGAAAAATAAGAACTTCCTCTGAGTACTCAGTTTAATAAAACTAGAGATTAAAACAAGATTATAAAAGCACAGGATGAAAAGAGATAAAAAGGGAGAGGGCAGAACTAAGGAGACAAACTGAAAACCAAACTGCCATAATTATGAAAATAAAAATATTGAAACTGAGGAATAGAAAACATAATGACAAGAAGAAAACTTCACAAAATAGTCAGTGGAGAGGGAAGTGATGAGTGGATGGAGGTGGAGAAAAAGATAATAGAGCATGAGGATTTGTGTTCCCAGAGATGAGAAATGTAACAGGAAAGATATGTAAAGGTGTAATATTGAAAACTTTTCCTGAAATAAAAGAAGACTTATATCTGCAGGACAAAAGGACACACAATGTTCCAGGAAAATAACTGACAAAGAATGAGTGACCACTGACAAAGGCTCTCTGCTTGACCAAAATTTAGTCAGGCTTCTGAACATTCTCCCAGGCTCATCCGTGCACTTCCTTATAAAATCCAGTTTTAGCAAAGAGCCCCATCAAGTCAGTTTAACCAGAACCCCTCATCCCTGGTACCTCATCACCTCACCCTCCAGCATCTGCTAGGTGATGTCTGGTCACCTGGCCTGTTATTTTAGCTAGAATCCCCCTTACCCCTAATGTTTCTCCTTAATAATTTTCCACCCATTATTCCCCAGCCTGCTTCTTTGCTATAAAGTTCTACTTGCCCACGACATGTTTGGGGTTGAGCCCAATCTCTCTCCCTCTCTGCAGAATCTCATGCTGTGAGTCCCTGCACCTATCACAATGGTCCTG
Organism: Lepilemur ruficaudatus; assembly: GCA_963574885.1. Classification (NCBI taxonomy): domain Eukaryota; kingdom Metazoa; phylum Chordata; class Mammalia; order Primates; family Lepilemuridae; genus Lepilemur; species Lepilemur ruficaudatus. The sequence continues at coordinate 47,619 of CAUYRT010010718.1, forward strand.
AGTAAAGTCTTCCTTACCATGCATCAACAAGTGTCACTGAATCATTTTTCATTAACACCATTAGCCATATCCTAGATTAGTTATGAGTTTCAAGGTTACAAAAATCATTGTTTAGTCAACTAGGCACAAAAAGGAAGTTTCCTATAAGGGCAATAATGTTGACCTGCCTATGATTTTTCCACAATGACATTCAACCCCAAAGACAATGAGGCAATCGTCTACAAAGTTGTGAAGAAGAGTGAGTGGACTCGCCCAACATCACTGATACATAAAAGAAATGCATTCTGAAAACGGAGGAAGGAACTCAGGAAATTAAAGCACCCCTGAGTGATTCTTGAACAAACAAACAAAAAACACTTGACAATGAAATCCAGTTGAAGCCAGGGTGAAGGGCTGGCGGTGAGCGTCACCTGTTTATACAATATGACTAAGCAATGGATGAAAGTAGAAACCTTAACAAAGTAAAAATAATACGGTATAATTAACAAAAGCTGGAAGATGGTGGCATGAGGTGGGAAGAAATGAGATCCTTTAAAAATATTGCTGTAGTTAATTGATATTATTTCAATTTGAAACAGTAGATAACAAATCTATTTGGAAAAAATCTTCTAATTTTATAGGGATCTTTTGAAATCGAATATCCCTTGGGTGAAAAAACATTAAGCCAAAATGCAGCAATTTCTTCAATTTCCCTTCAGTTTTTCTTCTGATAAATTCCAATAAAATTAAACACATTTTAAAGAAGGATTTGTAATGTGATTCCATATTTATAAAATTTTCTATTTTCCCATCCTTCCTTTCTCCTTCTTTTCTCCTATTTTGTACACATGCATGGGGAAATAATCTAGAAAGCATGTTCTTAAAATGTTGGCACTTGTTATTTTTGGGTCAGTAGAGCTTTGGGTTATTTTTTGCATTATTTCTTACATTTTTTGTTATATTTAACATTTACTAGCAAATGCTACATTCTATTACATAAATAAACTATTAAATATATATTATTGAATTTTATAAAGGTGACATTCTAAAATTAAAAAGAAAGTAGCGTGATTTCTTACATACTTCTAACACTGGCATTATTATGTAAACTGCACTTCTGAGCAGGCACTGTTAGCCACCCAGGCAGGCACGGCCCACAGCCTCAGGGCATTATATAGTGTGTCAAAGTGACCTAGTCCCACAGAAGGACATGAAATTATGACAATATTGACATATTGCTTCATGACCAACGTACTTTCCATCATTTCTCCACAATTATGAACTGTTGCCTTCTTGCTAAGAAATGTTGATATGATTAAAGTAACAGAAACATGTAATACAAATGGGAGAGGGATTTTGTTTTGATGGTTTACTAATGTTATCTTCAGGTAATAAGGAGAGAAGTTCCCACAGGATTATTAAAATGTATACACACATACACATATACACACATTTAAATTATTTCTGATTAAGGGTAACGCCATTACCTTGTGTGTTCCATTGCTATTTTATTCAACTTGACAAGTAATTTGAGCCATGCATACCCACTTTATCAGTAAGAAATTAAGTGTAAAATTTTTATTTTTGATATATACATTTATAATGTATTCAAGAATAATTTTGGTCCTTCTTTGGTCTTTTCTGAATTATTTTCTCATAAAACTCATCTTTTTTTCTTTTTTGCAACATCTAGTGTATTTGAGCATCAAAAAATTAACTTATGGGATTTAACTTCTTACAAATGGGTGGTATTTACTTAGATTGGGAAATAAACCATTTTTTAAAATGTGGTCATACAGATCAGATTTTTATGTTTTGGAAACACAGAAGGTAGTAAATGGTTCTATTGAAAATAAAAAATTCTTAAAATTGCAACTCTAAGGCAGTATTGCATCTTTCTTCTTAATAATTTGTCTTGTTTCACATTTTTGAAAAGCAAACAGGGCATTAAAAGCATGCAAGACGTGCTAGATACTTAAGCAGGTTTATTACTGGATGGGGTACAATTTTATTAAACTTTAAACACATTTTAATGAGCTGTGGGTATAGTTTGTACTGCAAAACTACTATGAATTGCTCACTCCCTGACTCACTTTAAAAATGAAATACAGGTGTCAGGTCAGAGATGAGCTGGGAATCCCATTTAATTATCAAAATAACAAGAATGTAAAGGGATACAGGCTGCCATTTAATCAAGCGAGCCTGCAGTCTTGGGTGTTAACATTATGAGCACCTGTCTATAATGCCATTGCTCAGGCTGGCTAGAAATTAGATACTTCCCAGACCTTCCAGCTGGGGCTTACTAGGAGCATTGCTGGCATCTGTGCAAGTCTTGCAAGGGTCTTGAAAAGGCAGCTAATGAGGGTCAGTTCATTAGGACGTGGAGATTTAAGTCAGATGGTGTCCTGGAAATTTACAGGCCTGGGAGTGGTCAGAAGTGAGTTCTAGCCTCCCTCTGTTCCCAGTCAGCCGGCAGCCCTTGGGAAAGACCCTTCGCCCTTTGGATCTCTTTGTAAAGTGGAAAGGCTTGACTAGTTTATTTCTAAAGTTCTTTCCTTCTCTAACATTTTTTTTTGATAATTAAAAGCATTGAGTTTTCATTTAATCTTGCACAGAAATGTTTAGAATTCTACTTATCTAGTGACCCCTGACAATTAGTATGATTCAGGAGTGTGAGAAAGGCTCTCCTCTTTTCAAAATACCTTCTTCCTTGGATGCTCTGGTCTAAGACATTCTTCCCTTAGAGATAACATCCGAAACACGGCCCTCCTTAGGCATGGGAGGATAATTTGTCACTATTTCCTCAGACTACATTTTTTATTGGATATTTTAGTTATTCGAGTGTAGAGAGGCAATAAAAAATATTCTATGTGCCAAGAGGATATTCAGTGCTGGAACCAATGTGTCATTCTCTCTTTTTTATTATTCTTACAAAATCAAATAACCATTTTTCTTTTTTAAAATCGGGGCATTTTATGCCTGAAACTGTATGCATGTGCCTTATGAAAATATCAAACAAGTCAGAACTTGTCCTTTTTTTCCTATTCTACCTTCCAAGATTAGCAGCTCTAGAAAAGGGGGAGAGGTGGGTAATGAAGATAAGACTTGGAACTTTCTAGAATGTCCATTCCTGAGTGTGGCTAAATTTGTAACGCAAATGGATGTGGGAACCAACACTATGGTGTGAGATTACTAAAGGGCTTTTACAGGGCCAAGGGAGGGCTTCTCTGATATCCTTTAAAAAGTAACACTTGACAGGGGAGGAACAGAATACTTGTGCCATTTTTTTCCTGTCAGAGGTTCGCATTAGAAGAGAAGACACCCAACTGGCCCTCTTTGAAATGCTATAAGCTTCAATTCTTACCAGAATTGGTAATAATTTAATTAACATTCCAGCCCCAAAGGGTGTCCTGAATATTCTCCATTGCTGAATTTCTTAATCAAGTGTATACTGTATGTTTCAGTGTTAACTATGTGTGCTACTACAATAGAACTTTTTTCCTTGAGAAATAAGCTAATTTAATAGAGTACAGGCATGTAAGCTCTAGAGAACTTTGTTTCCCACCAGTAAAGGTCGAGGAGAAACTATTTATCACATGGTAAATGACATAGAGAAAAGAACAAAGGTCCTAAGTTAATATTTGTCTTTTAGCTATTATGATTACGAAGGTCTCAGGTTATTATCTTTAGAAGGTAATGGCTACTTATTAATAATTGAGCTCTATAATTTTTGGATGGTTAGCATCGTGGACTATTTAAAATTTCTGTATAGATTAATACCATGGTCAGTAAGTGCCTGTAGGATTTTGTCTTAGTTTTGGAAAAGATTGCCACTGATTTGCGATGCAATCCCATGTTGCCCTCACTAAAACGACAGTGATACCACCTTACCTTTATTTGGGGATACATTATTTCCCCTGGCAAAGAATTTTGGCTCACTTAATCACACTTTTCTCAAAACTATAGCATCTCAGTCAAGGGAAGAGAACCAAACTCACTCATTTCTGGAAGAATTAGGCCACGATCATGCTAGTTTCTTCTTACCATCACATTTTGCCCAGCTGTCCCCATATTCTGTTGTGACCATGTAGATCATTTCAGACCCTCAATCACTAAGCAGTTTCTTTTTTATATTTCAAACATTCATTCGCAGAATTATTTTACTGTGCTCCTGGTCTTTTCTCCTATTAAAGTTCATTGACCTCTCACCTGTTTTAAGACCATCTGGATCCGAAATGACAAAAAAAATATTGAATATTCTGTCTTTACAAAATAACCATCAATACTAAATACTTGTTTGTTTTGACTCAGACTTTCAGATGATTCAATATATGACATCATCCTTTGGAGCTCCCTCCGCCAAGTTCTGTTGACAACTGAAGCAGCAGTGGGAAGCATTCACATGCACACGCGCTTGTTCTAATAGAGAGAACGGAACAGGTTGCTCTGCCTTAAACACCCTCCACACCCATGCACACACCACAGCTCAACTCTCTATATCCATGAGCTGCCAACAACAATTTTAGTATTTGCAGGAGGTTGTTAACTTGCAAATCTTTAATTTATTTAACAAAAACTGAGCAGCTATAATGTGTCAGGTCCTCTGACGCTCCTTTCGGTGCTTGAGACAAATTGGTAAACAAAATAGATTTCCCTGCCTTACAGAGCTGATATGCTAGCAGGTGTCCATTTAAAAAAATATCTTCAATAATATTCAAGTAGAATATGACCATTAATTAATATATTTCATCACCACAGGGTTATGTTTATAATTGGATAATTAGAAGAAATTCTTTGTAAAAATTTTGTTTTACTATAATAGATTTACGGGTGCAGATGGTTTTTTGTTACATGTATAAATTGTACAGTGGTGGAGTCTGGGCTGCCAGTACGCCCTTCACCTGAACCAGCATACCTTGTACCCAATATGTAACTTTTCATCCCCCACCCCTCCCATCTTCTCCCTTCTGAGTCTCCAGTGTCCATTATGTTAGTCTGTATGATCACGCATACCCATTGCTTAGCTCCCACTTATAAGTGAGAATACATGGTGGGTTTTTTGTTGTTGTTGTTGTTCCTGAGTTACTTCACTTAGGATAATGGCCTCCAGTTCCACACAAATTGCTGCAAATGATATTATTTCATTCTTTTTCATGACTAAGTAGTATTCCACAGTATATTTTCTTTATCCTCTCATCAGTAGATGGGCATTTAGGTTGGTTGCATATCTTTGCAATGTGAATTGTGCTGTAATAAACACATGAGCACAGGTGCCTTTTTTATAAAATGACTTCTTTTCCTTTGAGTGGGATCGCTGGATCACATGGTAGATCTACTCTTAGTTCTTTGAGGAATCTCCATACTACCTTCCATAGAGGTTGTACTCATTTACATTCCCACCAATAGTGTATAAGAGTTCCTTTTTTACTGCATCTGTGCCAGCATCTCTTGTTTTTTGACTTTTTAGTAACAGCCATTCTGACAGGGGAAAGGTGATATCTCATTGTAGTTTTAATTTAAGTAGAAGAAATTCTTTGATCTGAGGCCAAACATACACTCCATGTGTCACTGTGGCTGAGAGCTCCTGCATGTCAATTCTCAGACCTATGCCTGTTAGTGATAGAGGGGTCCCTTCTCGACAACAAAATGAGAAGAAAAAGAGCAATGATACATATGTATACACACACACACACGTATGTGTGTTGTGTGTGTATAATTCCTTAGTTGTAATTTCAAAATCCCAAAATTTCTGAAAACAGAAATTTTTTTATGACTTATTTAGTTGCAAACACATAACTGATTTCATATGAGTGTTCCGTAGTCTTTGCTGATTCAACTCAGTGTGAATATTCCTATGCTTCCCTGCAGGACTATTAATATGTTCGATATGTATGCGGTGTTCACCCAGATGCCACTGGGGCCCAGTGTAGCCACAGTGCTACCTTCCTAACCACCTCTCCCCCTGCCAAAAAAATCCTGAAACTTGTCTGGCAAGGACTTTGGATAAGGGATTGGCAACCCGTAGGCATGTATCTTTGTAACACTGCCAACCATATTTTCTCCTTCATTTTGATACTGTTTTTCTTACTTTAAAGGTACGAAAATATTCTTTTATGTGGTGAGACCAAACAGTAAATGTTGGTTTGTTCTATTTACAGATATCTTTATCTGGAAAAATAGAAAGGTTGGCAATCCTCTCCTTTTTAAACACCATGCTCATCTGTGAAATGTGAAGTTCAGGTATTCTGACCGAGTCTAACAGTCCTGTTGCCTAATCACTCATATGCTATCCTCACTCTATTCACCCGATTATTTATTATAGTTCATTACATTTATGCCTGTAAAAAAACAGAAATAAACTTCCTTATGAAGAAATATTATATCACTACTGTAAATAGAAAGCCAGCATCACGTGCCATAAATAAGAGTTCACTGAAAAATGAATGTGGTAGAAACAAAACAAGATCCCTTGGTCCCCCTAAAACCACGCAGAGTATCTAGCACATGCTTCTATCTTTGAAATGGATCAGATATAAAGCATTTCAGGTTTTTTCTATGACTGTTAACCTCCATCTCTCCCAAGACATTTAATTTCCTTTTTTTTTTTGACATGTAAGGGTGGATTACCAACCTCCTTTCAAGTATTTCATATCCCACAATGATAATCAAATCAAATCGCATCTTGGGTTTTTTTCCCCTACTTGGGTGGTTGTGGTTATACTTTGATCTCAACTTCTCCAGACTTGGATTTCCTTCCCCTTACAACAGGATAGCCCAATAGTTCTCAGTCTTTAATGTGCACATGAATTCCTTGAGGATCTTTTTAAAATACAGATTTTGATTCAGCCATTCTGGGGTAGAGTCTGAGATTCTGTATTTCTTATAAGCTTCCAGGTGATGCCGATGCTGCTGGTCCAAGGACCACACTTCGAGTCTTTGGGCAATGAGAATCTTGGGACTCACTGGAGGGTGTGGGATGGACTAGATTATCTTTGGAGGTTTTCTCCACCCTTTGCCCTGTAATTTCAAAGAGTGCTTTCCTAAGAGTGATTGGGAGAGCACAGCCTTAAGTTATTTTTATTTCCATTCAGTAATTGAGTCTGTGGCAAATTGACTTTTCCTAATCTCTAATTCTCTGCATCTGATGGTACTTACACAGGCCTAATGGTATACACTACATTGGAATAGTTTATATGAACCTAAATTACAGAACGTTCGGAACAAAAAAACAAAGGTATAAGCAATTAAGGTTAACTGGGGAACTATTAACTGTTAACTATTTTTAAGTTCCTATAGATTCATTTGTGTTCTCTTTCTTTGTGGGTGAGATACGTGCATAGTATTTTTTTTTTTTTTGAACTATCTCAAGAAACCAGGAATGAATACATGCATAAATAATTTGTGAAGGCTTCCTAAGGACTAGTTTCTTCTCTCCATTTCTTTTTTATCCTTTTCTTTCTCTCCACCTTGTCTATGTCTCTTTTTTTAAAATTATAATAATCAAAATCATTTATATCGTATTTGTGACATAAAAGTGGTTCAATTTCACAGAGTACCTGCCTAGAAAAAGTGAACCAAAGATTCATCGTATTTGGTTCACTGCCTAAATACCACATTGTTGCTTTCCCACTTAGTGGTCATTGGGTAATTAAAGTTTAAGAAATACTCAGCCTCATATGAAATTGTAATACTAGCAAAAGTTTCACTTAAATATCTTATATTTGCTTTTCCATTTATTTTTTCTATGAGAAAGAGGGTTTTTATACTCTGATTGATAAACTTTATATATATAAAATGTACACTAGCTAAACTCTAAATATATGTGTATATATGAGAATTTGGGCATCTATGTATTAATATTTTCTTTAGCTATCCATCTACTTATCAGCTGAAGAGGAAGTAAGAAAGAGTAACCAAGCAAGTAAGCTTAGGCTCTGGATTCACACTGCAGCTTTTCCACTTAGTAGTGGACTAATTGCAATCTCTTGGAGGCTCTGTTTACCCATCTGTAAAAGGGGATAGAGTACTTACCTTACTCCAGGGGAATTAAATGGTGTAAATCAGTAAATCATACAAAGTACTTAATGCAGAGCTCATTGAAATTAAGAGTTCACTGATATTCTGTATAGAGCTCTTTGAACTCAGTAAAACTGTTGTTATTCTAATATACCATGGGCACATATGCAATTGGTCCTCTAATATGCTCTGACGTTTTTATCTAAAGAAAAATCATGTCATTGTTTGTAGAATCACTATTATTTAGATTTTGGGAACTATTGGGTTTTTAAAGGACATAGTTGATTTTTTACAGTTTATTTTCTCAATTTATAAATAGTATTGCAACTTTGGGCAAGTCACTCAAGCTCTTTTGGTCTAATTTTTTTTTCTGTCTGTAAAGTGAAGGTATTGGTCTAGATGATCTATAATAAGACAAATATTTTGTATTGCAACACACACACACACACACACATACCTGAAAACAAGTTTCATGAAACAATACTTGACCTTCTATGAGTGATATATTCTGATAGCTTCTATTTTAATCTATTATTTTTCATTAAAAAAGGATGGATATGACCCACTAAATTGATTTCATTACTCATCATTTGTCACAATTTACAATTTGAAAACCTTGGAGCAAATGAACTCTATGATTCTGTTTTTGCCAGCAGGAACAATCTCCAATTCCAGCTGGTTGTGAATAGAACTCTTCGCCACGGAAATAAAACAGGAATAGAACTCCCGTTGGGAGGGTATGTGTGAATTCTGCTCCCAGAGGCACTGCTCAGAGTCCTGGCTACTCCAAGTGTTTGTCGGACGGCCTTGCAAGACTCACTTCTGAAACACAAGCCTGTGCTCTGGAGGATCCCCCCCCCAAATCTAAAATGTATGAGTCATGTGAGTTTTTTCATTTGTACATTTTGGGCGGAAAGTTACCAAAGTTCTATTTATGTCATTTAGCAAGAAGGGACATTCAATTAGTTCTAAGAATGTGTAGAATTAAGCTAGTTATAAAATTTAAAAAGTAAGTCTTCAATGTGCTGCCCCAAATTTCAGCTTCTGCCTTCTGAATGCCTTCCCTTGATGGCTTTGTTGGCCAAAAATAATGTCACATTTAAGTTTGAAATGTAAAGAATTACTGGCACTTTCTCTAAGGTTCAAGTTTATTACAATAAGCCAGTCTTTTGACATTTACCAAATAATTGATGTTCTTAATTAAGGGGTGACATCATTAATAATACATTCACCTGCCAATAATTATGCTATGATATTTGCACCATGCACGGATACATTTTCATTAAGCTTGATTTTCCTTCCAAATAGGCAGAAGTCTAGTTCTATATTTCTCATCTTAAGAGGGCTTTGGGGATTTAAGGTGGGTCAAAGAAATCCATAATGATGTTGGAACACAGAAGACATGCAGAAAATCAAAGGGGCCAGAATTACAGAGTACAAACCAGAAATAAATTTGTAATGCATTGCACGTACACTTATTCACTCTCGCACGAATTCATTATTATTTTATTTGATAAAACATATGAAGTTCATAAAAGCTATTATGATGTCTGGCTAATCTCCATTTTCAGAACTGAGAGAAATAGGCATAAAGTATACTATAAAGAAACTGGACAAGAAATGAGAAATAATTTGAGCATTGTTAAAATTGGCAAGACTTGCTAAGAGAGGTTGTGTAATGTGTAAAACATCTAGCAGATTTCAATCTATTTGTGAAGTCTGCAGACGTCTTGCCCAAAGGTGGGGGATAGAATATGTGGCCTCTAAAGCTCTGCTCAGCATCTCCAGGAAAAACACATTTTTGCTTCTTGAATAGGTAGCATAATATTATCATTTTTACAAAACAATGACATCTTTTTCCCTTAAAAAGAGTCCAAAATTATAGAAAAAAAGACATATCACAACCCTCTAAGTTGCAACATCTGAGAAAACAAATTTTTAAAAATCAGTTAACCACGTTGTATTGAAAGTATTGTCTTTTTACTTGTCTGGAACTGCCTGCAGATTTTTAACTTCTTGTGAACATGGACGTTGTCTCAAACTGCCTATGATTCCAGCAGCCAGCACAGCACCCAAAGCAGCAGGTGCTCAGAACTGTTCACTAACCAATATGCACTATGCATTCCTTATATCCATGTTTCAATCTTCCACTTTCAGAAGACATAATTTGGTTGGTAACCCAATTCCATAAATGCAGCAGTGGAACTATTTACAATAGAAGAAGTGACCATGTCCACTCGCTCAAGAGCAAAATAAAAACATCTATTATAATATCGAGAAACATCCAGAAAGTTCATAGGAGAGGGGAGAATCAGTGAAAGAAGCTACGGTTTCTGCAGTCCCAATTTGGCCATTCTCAGGAACTCTCTCTTCAAGCACTGTGATGAGCTCTTATGCTACTTATAGATCAATTCAGAACTTTGCATTTCATCCTCATATTGCCTTGAAGACACTAATTATAGCATACTAAAAATGTTGCTTTTTTTTCCACCTTATTACTTTCTCTTACTTGTCTTCTGGGCTTCAAGTACGTGGAGTTCTTAATCTGTGGTCCACTGACCATGGTCCCCAAAAGTCCAAAGATAAAGCTCTATTTCAGTATAATGAGTCTCCTTTGTAATCCTATGTATTTTATTTCATACACTCAAAAGCATTATTCTTACAAGGAGTTCACAGACTTCACCACATGGCCAAAGGGGTCCATGGCACAAAAATGGTTATGAACACTTGGACACCTTGGCTGAAAGATAATTATTTATTACCTTTATCTCAAGAGCTATAGAACCAATTTCTGATGCCACAATTATCTTATTTTTTTCCTGGAAGACTGACCATTTAACCCTAACTGCCTGGTTATCTCCTATGTCTCAAATGGAACTAAAATGCCCAAGCAAACAGTACTTCTGCTATCATAGAAACAATTGCTAAATTATCATTCCTAACCTAGAATAAAAGTGATTTTGCATGACATTGGTCATTGAGGTTAGAAGCTTTTTATCACTTTCTATGTTCATTTGGAGGGTCACGCCTTGTTATGAGCTATATATTTGTATATAGCAACCCCTACCCCCAAATTCATATGTTGAAGCCCTAACCCTCAATGTATGGTATTTGGAGGTGGGGCCTTTGGAAGGTAGATAGGTTTAGATTACATGGTTATAAGGGTGGGACCCTCACAATGGGATTAGTGTCCTTATAAGAAGAAGAAGATGGAGATCTCCCTCTCTCTCTCTCTCTCTCTCTCTCTCTCTCTCTCTCTCTCTCTCTCTCTCCCTTCCCTCCCTCCCCATGAACCGAGGAAAGGCTATGTTGAGGACATAAAAAGAAGACAGCCATCTGCAAACCAGGAAGTGGGCTCTCACCAGACAATAAATCTGCTAGCACCTTGATTTGAAACTTATCAGCTTCCAGAACTACGGGAAATAAATGTTTGTTGTTTAAGCCACCTACTCTATGGTATTTTGTGACAGCAGCCAAACTGACTAAGACATCTTCCCATTTTTAAGCCTTTATCAGCAACACAGGGTTCAACAATACCAACATCCTTTTATAAAATAATAATTCTCTAAAGAAAGAAATTCTATTTTTTATGCTGTCTTTTAGGTTGGTTCAAGAAAATGCCTATAAATGTGAAGAAAGAAAGCAATCCGAGACAGGCTCTATTTCTTCACCACCTAACCCTGTCGCCGTCATTAGCTGAGGAAGGAATTTTGTGCACAGCCGACTTAATGCATATGGTTTAATGTTTCAGCCTCAACTATTAGGTTCTTCTCCTCTAAACATCTCAAAAATCTGCATGTGGACAAACGTCTAGATTGCTTGTAGATATAGCTGAAGAATGTTGATCCACTGTTAGGCTGAGGGCACTCAATTCAAGCTCATTGCATTTCACTAGCAGAGTTGTTTATTCATGTTGAAACTCAGTTTCAGGTCTAACACCATGATATGACTAGAAGAAATAGAAATTTTATATTGAAACAGAGTTTCCTCATCACAGCATCTCTCCCTTTCCCTGAAAACACCATTTGCTACACCTTTCTTTACATTTATTCCTCTGGTGAGCAAGCCTGTTGCAATGAGGAAGGCCATGTTCTACATTTTCTAGCCTGGGTGGGATGGGGTTCTGGGAGCACCACAAGAGTGGGGTTGTAAATGGCCCTCCTTACTTTCAATTTCAATGTGCTGCTGTAAATTAAGAAGTTGAAGATTGAGTCTGACAAAATTTGAAGCTGGGTAAGTTCCAATGGCTAAAATTCAACATTTGTGAGAAGTAGGTACTCAAGCAACCTTTTAAAGGCCCTGTGGCTTTATGGAAATACAGGCTCTTCTTGAGAGCTTCTGGAACATCCACTATCAAGTGCAGACACAAAGCAGTGGGTCTTACACAGCCACCTATACAAGTTTCCTTGTCATATTCTTTCCTTTGCCACTGAATAACTCTGCCTGGCTTCCCTCTACCCAGTGCTCTTGGTTTTACCCCCTTTTCTTCATGCAGATCCAAGCCCTAAAATCAGACTCACAGGGATATGAGGACTTAAAGGGCCCCTCCTTTGCTTTAGGTCTGGATTGACTGAAAACAGAAAAAGAACCCAGCAGTTGAACTCTATGTTTGTCATAGTATTTTCAAGTATATTATCTTACTTAAGGCTCTCATGCACTCTATGAGCAATGTAGGCCAAGACTGGTTTTCCTAGCCTAGAGAAGAGAAAAATTATTCATAGGAAAATATAACTTCTACTAGGCCACTGCTTTCTAATTTATAAGTGAAATGAGAGCCCCTTCAGGGGCTCTGATACCCTGCAGAATGTTCTTCCTGTTCTTCCTGGTCCATTTGAGAGAGAGAGAGAATTCACTTCTAATGGGAGAGGTGTCCCAGCTTTCTTCTGCAATCCTTGCAAAAATCTTTATCATCAGGAAATTCTTCTGATGGCCTTTTAAGTGTTTTCTGGATGGTGTGGGGAGCAGGAAAGTTTGAAGGCAGAACCTAACATTGGACTGTAGGGAAACAATTCAAATTTAGGCTCCTGGACTGATTAGATCCAGTCCACTGTCTGTTGTCATCTGATAAATTCCCACTGTGCTTTGGCATGAGCTTAAAAAGGAAACACCAGTAGCCAAAGGCCAAGAGGATAAAGGAACATTAACTCATGTAAATAATGAAAACCGCCAAGCACAGAATTTACTGTGCACTTATCTTGGATTTTCTCTACATTATAGCTTCACAAAAGCTTCAGTGCCGAAGTTGTACCAAATAGGGTTCTGATTTGGTACATTAACCCATCATGGTATCAGGAACACCTGATGCCTGACTTCCTTCAGATTTTAAAAGCATCTTTTAGTCTGTCCCAAATCTGGAAGACAAATTTTCACCCAAGTGGCCAGAACAGGACAAGCTGTGACCGACGGTAGTAAAAGGAAGCCTGGGTGAAGGCCAAGGCATGGATGAAGAGATCCAGTGGCTGGAAGCCCAGAGAAGACCCAGTTCCTGGCCTTAACCAGAAATGAAGTATGATTGGCAGTTGCAGAGCCAGGCTTCCTGAACCAACACCGTGAGTTTTCTTCTCCACTGCCTGCCTCTGAAATATCTACATTTCTTACTACCTGGAAAACAGGCCAACCTGCTTTTGTTGTCAGCTGATGGCTGCAATTGGATGCAGAGTTCTAGAACTAGGTTCTGTGGGATTCCATCTACCTTCTGAGAGTATGTGGCATCTTTTTTTTTTTTTTAACCCCTTGTTATTTTTTGGTTAGGCTATCCTCCATGAATAGATTTAATACCTGTTTATTTCCACTGCTGTTAAAAAAGTCTTCTGAAAGCTGCCAAAGGATGTTTTTACCAGGTTCCTAGCAATGAATAGTCCTGCTTTTTTCTGCCGATATAAGCAAGCCTATGATTGCCTGCCAAGACTTAAAATTCCCGGGTTGAATCAAGTACACTAAAGCAGTGTTTTTCAAACTATGGGTCCCAACCCATAAGTGGGTTGTGAAATCAATTTGGTGCGTAGCAAGCAGGACCTTTTAAAAAATGGACTAGCATAGACTGGAAAGCATCAGAGTTCACTGCATTTATTAAGAGTAAAGATTGTTTTGTGAAACTTTTGTTTGAGTTACAGACACAAACCACTTGTATACTCGGTCATTATGTAAAATGTATTTCTTACTGTGGGCTGTGGTCATCAATTTGAAAGCCACTGCACCAAAAGCAATGCCAGAAACGCTGAAAGAAGTGACTTGCTTAAGGAAATAAAGCCCTTCTGATTTCTGACTGTTGTCCAGAGTGCTGGCTAAGAAGAGGGTGGGGATGAGGAGACTCACGAAAAATGGACAAGAGCCCAGTGTGGAGTTTCAAGCCAGAGCTTGCTGGCCAAATGGGAAGGCTGGCAACTGGACAAGCGAGGGCTTTATTACTGCCGCTTATTAGCTGCGTGAAGACTGAGGAATTTTTAAAGAAATCAAGCACATAGGATTTAAAGCACCAGGAAGATCTCCAGGTATGCAACTTCTCTATGAGAACGATGTTTCATAAACTGCGTGGTGGACGATTTGCATGAATTTCTAAATGCTTAGTAAAGGCAAACTAAAGTTCAAGGGTGCTTGAGATACATATTCTATTAGGTTAAAATATTAAAAATTGCCAAGATTGGGTCATTTTAACCTACAAAAATGGCAATTTTTTGTGGTTTTGCCATCAAAGAAACTGCATTCCAATTTTTCTTTGTGTAAACAGCCGGTATGTTGGTGTGTCCATCTACCCATCCATCTATCGGTCTTTTTATTTTTTTTGGAGGGGGGCATCAAGGATTAAAATACAAGTTGCCTTTCAGAAATGAAGTGAAAGTTAAAATTTCACTTTTTTATTATGTTACTAGCAGCTTCTTAAATAAAACCTAATTATCTTGAGGAGTTTGTCTCTTGGTTAGCGGCTATTAATTGTAGCTTAGGCTAAAATATCTGAAAAGGCTGTCAAAATTTTTTTCTTTCATGAAATCCCTTTGAAATATTTTTAAATACCCCTGAGACTACAGTCAATTTCCCTACTTATGGATATGACTAAAAATTCATTTCTATACTATATGTATATATAAAACAAAAACTCAGAGTGCTGAGCTGTTCCCTATCATGCTGACAAATCTAAAATATTTACCTGTAGATTCACCCATCCAGCAAAGACCTCCAACGTCTTTCATAAAAAGCTTCCTTACTTTCAAAGGCAGAGGGCATTTACTCTCCTGGGTATTATTTCCTGGTAGAAAAGAAACCAACTAGGTTGAGCTTCCTTTTTATTTCCTCAGCTGCCCAGAGACATGTCTGCAAGGCAATAAACTTTTCCATACTGTCTGAGCTGAAAAAAAAAATGAGCCAAGAAAAACCCCAAAACACTGGCAGAAAGAAAAATATTTTAGTGCTTAGTTACGTTTCTTTTTAGACATGAAGTAGGGATGGGGATGGGGGGGAGGATATTCCAGAAAGTTTACTAAGTTACTTTAATTAAATGCAATGCATGTGTCCCTCTTGGGTCTGCGCAGGTCTCAGAGTGTCTGTTTGCCATGTTCTGCAAACAACTGTGAGAGGCACTGGGCTGAGTCCCTCTCTGGGCCCTTCCGAAACGTCTGGACTGACACGGGAGACATCTTATAAACAAAATGTTCTCTCAAGTCGCCATCATATCCTAGGCATGTTTGCTGTAAACTTCAAAAACCATATCAACATTTTGAAACAACCGCATTATAACTCAGAGTTCCTCCTTAGTTACATTTAAGAAATTTTAGTCATTAAAGTTTTGATTTTCTGACAACTCAATTCAGTTTCTGCTCCAAGAGACACGATGCTCAATTAAGTGGTAAAAATGCCCTAATTAATTAGAAACTGGGGAGAAAACCCCTTCTTTCTGATAAGAGGAGTCTGATTTTTTAGCAATTGTTGATCCTGAGTTGGCATTAACAGAGCAGCAGAATTGCATAGTAATGACTAACCTTGAAACCTTTTACTCGGAGATCCCAGTCGTCTAGCCCTAGAAGCTAATATTTTTCTATGCTCTGCCAGGCATAAAGTAAAAGACCCTAAAATGATTCTTGACATTTTTTTGACTAACCTGACTGTTCCCACAAATTTCCATACCAAAGAGCAGTGGTAACAGGCAGATCAACTTTAAACAGAGCCTAGTCTTTGGGACTCAACAGGACTGTGTTTAATTAAGCCAAAGACACTAATTGATCTCCCTCATTTTCCTTAACTTACCTTTCTACACCTTAGCACCTAAGGGCCTCACGTAATAGGAAGATTCACAAAATCGGATCCTGTTACAGCTTTCCTCCCATACACAACAGGAGATTGATTAGAAGCCAAGTTGCATGTGAACCCAAAGTTCAAGTAAACTCTTAAACTAAATTCCTACAACACAGCAGTTTAAAGACTTTAGAAAAAAGACTCAGAAAATGAGAGGCCTTTTCAATGTGGAGCTCTGCCACTTCCTTTTATTAATATTAGCAAATGACACAGGGTTCTGCTTAGACCTATTTCAAATATGAGGTGCAAACCTCTCTTTGCTTTCAAAGCTGCACCAGTCCTTCTGTGAACAGAAGGGATTATTCTCAAGTACAGTGGTCCCTAGGTGTCTGTGGGGAGTGGGTTCCAGGACCGCCCAGGGATACCACGATGCTTAAGTCCCTTATATAAAATGGTGTAGTGTTTGCCTATATCTACACACATCCGCCTGTATACTTTAAATAGTCTCTAGATTACTTAGAATGCCCAACAGTATGTAAATAATTGTTAAATATTTGTTATTGTTATTTATTGTTAGCAATAAATAATTGTTATTGTTTAGGGAATAATGACAAGAAAAAAAGTCCTGTTCAGTGCAGAGGTCTTTTTTTTTCCCCAAATATTTTCAAACCACAGTTGGTCAAATCTGTGGATTCAGAACCCACAGATATGGAGGGCTGGCTATACATTTCTTGCAAAAGAAAACTGCAGCTCTCTTGCACATGATCAATAAGAAGGTAAATTAGTCTAGCATTTTGGCAATATCTGCCAAAATTCCTTTTGACCCTGTGATTCTACCTCTTGGCATTTTTCCCATAGATACATTCATTCATGTCAAATATATGTATTCTCATATATAAATATATTTATATTTATATGTGGGCTGTGGTCATCAATTTGAAAGCCACTGCACCAAAAGCAATATAGCCTGTGTGAAATTACATCACTCTGGAAACAATTGTCCATTATCAGAAGACTCAGTAAATAAATATTGACACACCTAGTCATTCAATGTACTAATATTTGGCTATTGAAAGGCATGAGAGAGAGTAACATAGAGTGAAATAAAGTTATATGGAAAGGTATGAAAAGGTGTTAAAGTTTTAGTATTTAAGGAAGAAGTAAGATCTCAGCTATGTAAAAAGGTATATATATGCATGTATATATACACACACATACCGTGTCTACAAAGTTTCTGGTAAAGTATACAAGAAAATAAAAAAATGTTACTATGATCACCTCTAGGGAGCAGGGCTGGGAGACAGGCAGGGAGACTTTCACATTTCATTTTATATCATTCTGAGGTGCTCAATGTTATTATCATTTTTTATTATAAACATGGATTGCTTTTATTAAAATGCTTTTTAAAGAGCTCCGTGGTTATAGTAACTGCAAAAATCAAGGCTTTTACCCCCCCAGGGGTGTTAGGGACACACCTAATGCTAATATTTGTGTATGTGGATGGATGGCAGTGAGCCTCTGAACTGAGCTGTAGATCCTGATCCCAACAGGTGTCAAGCTGGCTGCCTTCAAGCTCTCTGCGCACTGAACCGTGTACATCGCCTCACTCTGGGCCCTTCTCCCTGTCCGGATGCTAAGCTCTGTTCTTGGGGTCTGGAACCATCTTGTCCTCATTCCTGAGTCCCTGATTCTCAGCACTGTCCCCGGCAAATGTGGGCACTCAACAAACCTTGTCCAGTAAAGAAGTCAGTGACGTCAGCTCAACTACAGTTGTAACAAAATCATCCAATGTTAGAGTTCAAAAACCAATCAGGGAAGGGGGGATATCTTGCTTTGAGGTATTAGTAAAATCAGCCATAAACCCAAAATTCAGAATATAAGCAGTAGGCTCCAAAGAGCTGGAGGTCCCTCAACCTGCTCCTAGGAAGACTTTTCAATCTCTGGCTTTCATTTTCACAATTCTCTAGTTGTTAAAGGACAGCCACTCCCACAGTGTGTATTTCACTGGGATTTAAAACTGTGCTTGCAGGAATCCAAATATTTCTCCACGTATTCAGGAAAAAAAGATTTTGGCAAAATGCTCATTTAGATTGATGACATTATTGCCTTTGCAGGATTTGCACGGGTGGGGGTGGGGGCAGGAGGAATCAAGAGTGTATGATGAATCAACTAAAGAACACAACGGCTCTCTGTGGCTGCAGACTGGCAGAATGTCACAGCACAGCGTCTTCTGAAGTTCTGAGCCTGCTCAGCCAGGATTAGGGGCTGCTCTTGGCCTTCCTTTAAGAAGCAATATCTTGTAGTAGCTTTGAAGTTAGATGTCCTGGGTTCAAATCTAGCTCTATCACTTACTAGCTGTACAATCTCTGGCAATGTACTTAACCTCTCTCAACCTCAGTTTCCTTATCAGTAAAATTCAGATCTCATAGAGGGGCTGGGAAGGTTGAATGAGATAGTATCTCTAAGGAGTTTTGCATAGTATAACATTAATGGTAACAGGTGTTGTGATTAATCTTGTTTTTGTAAATAATGCTATAAATACGCTGTGATAAAACAATACCGGAATGCTATAAACATGGGATTTTAGCTGAAAATTTGGACCAGATCCCTCTGCTCCTTGGCTCTCTCACTGATGTATGTCAGGGGATCTCAGACTACATAGAATATTGGGGCCCCATAAACTATATCAAAGCATTTTAATGCAAATATGGAAATTTGGCTAAAGTTAAAAAATTTTAAATTATTTAAAATTTAGTAAATTTTACTGATTTTCTAAAAATACCATTTGATAGAATTTATCAGCTGGAAAGTTTTTGTTTGTTTGTTTTGCACCTGCTATCACTCACCGATCTGTCCCAGGCAGGCTCAAGCATAAATATTAGTTGATTTCACTCAAAATTAGGTACCCTCCTTTTAAAAGTTTCCTGTATCATTATTTTGTGGTGGTCTGGAAGAGTATCATGACTTCCAGATACTTTGAAACAGGAATGGATTTGAGAATGTTAAGAGATGTTGTTAATTAAGCTGCTGAGCTTTCCCTAGAGTGTGGAGTCACCCATCCAGTGTCACCCAATCACACTGCAGAGTCCTCTCCTTCTGCGCTGTGCTCTTGGAAAAAGAGAACCTTCATTCACAGATAAAGAAATGAAAATCAACTAAAAATACCCTTCTCCTTCATACTAAGAAAATCCTAGCTCACTATGGTACTCTATCATTTTATTTAAAATTACATATTCTGTCAAATGTGCAGGAAACTATAGAGGACAATTTAGCCAACCCAAGGACATGCTACTTCAATTGATCAAATCTTATCATTTTGCCATATTGCTGAATTTAATGTTTATTTGTGTCCCATGCACATTTTTATTGTTTATTATAAATGTATGACAATCTATTGTTTTACCAACTTAACTTTTAAGAAAATGAAGCCGGATTAACTCAGTTCTCTCAAGTGGAATTTAGGTACAGGGTATCATTTTCTGACCTTAGCAATTCTGGTACTATTAATATATTCCCAAAGGCCATCTGGGGAGGGAGGGGAGCTTAACTGAAATTGGCTATGTCCAGGTTATGACCAGTGCTGCAAAGCAGATGCTATATTGTGAAGGCTGCAGCACCAAGTTTAGTTTAGACTCACTGTTCATTATCTATCCTACTTAGACTCTTTCTTACCATCTACCCACTGCCTCTCTAGAGTCTGAAAATGCCTGATATTTGCTTTCTCAATGTGGTAGATTGTTTCCACAAAGGGTTGCAATAATTCCCACCATCCTGCTTGTCTTTGGCAATGTGACTTTGCCACTCCTTTCATCAAGAGGAGTGGACTCCTTCTGAATTAAGCTGACCCTGTGGCTTGTTTTGATCATTTGAGTATATAAAAGTGACTATGTGGCTTCTGAGACTATGCATTAAGACGCCTTGTAGCTTCCATTTGCACACTGTTTTCTAAGCCAGCCACCATGTAAACAGCCAGACCAACCTGAGGCAGCCAATCTGTGAGGAAGTCCAAGATAGCCACACAGACCATGTGAAGAAAGGTAAATGCCTGGCCAGCCCCAAGGTAGTCTTGGAGGTTGCAGTGCCAGCAGATACCACATGAAGCACAAAAACCACCCAGCTGAGCCCAGTCCAGACTACAGAATCATGAGAAGAAACTGTTGTTAAAAACCACTACACTTTGGGGTGATTTGTGATAGATTATTGGGTAATTGAAATACCCAACCTCCCTTCATGCTAAGGTATGAGTAGGTGACCCAATTCTGGCTGATGAGATATAAGAGGCAGTTTGCTAGAGGTAGTATGAGGAGGGTTTCTGGAAGAGGATTTTTCTTCCTGTATTGAAGACATATATGAGAAACCGCTTGTTTTTTGGGCTTTGGATGTAGCTGTGCAAGCATATGATACCTAGAGATGGCACACTTGGTGACTCTGAGGAGCCAGCCTGGGATGAAAGGTAACATGGGGACATGGCAGCAACATGGGGTGCACTGTGATGACATGTCATGCCACCCAATTAACAAATTCTAATGCAGCTACTTCCAGAGCTCTTGTCTTGTGAGATGACACACCTTTAAGTCATTTTGGGTCTGGAATTCTGTAATTTTCAGTCAAATAACACAAATGCTATTGATCTGATTCCAGGGAATAGAGAGGAAACTTTCCCTTCACACTAGCTGCATGCTGCTTTCTAATAACACCCTGGCTGTCAGCACAGTCATCCAAAGTGCTAAGAGAAACAGGATAGAGATGTCTTCACTCACATGTAAGAAGATAAATTACCTGTGAATTCAATAAAATCCCTCTTACCTCTCTAAAATGCCATGTCTAAAAAATGTCCCCATAACTATGAAACCAACTCAAATTCCTCATATGATCATATTTTAAATGCTGTCCCAGGTCTGAAACTCACCACCCTGGTTTCTGGAAACCCAATTTAAATGCATAAAGGGAGCTCATATTCTTTACGGGAGGTCAAACATGGACAGCATTGTATTATTGAAACTAGCTCAGCTCAAGAGGTAAGCATGAGGAAGAAATATGAACATATATAATTGTAAGAAACATTTTGAAAAGCCAAATAATTCACATCCATGGATGAGGAGTGATAGCCCTAACCACAAGCATGCATACTCAGAAAATACAAAGGTGCATTTTTGGTTTTGGAATATCATATGACACAATAATGCAGTATATGATTACTCTACAAGGGCAGGAATTTAAATAGGTACAAGTGTTTGTGGTTGCAGTGTTGGACAACACAGATAGATGACATAGGTCCCTTCTTATCTAAATGTTATTTTCTCCTCCTACCCCAATTTTCTACTTAGTATAGTTTTCACCTCTGCAACAACTCTCCATCGTCTTTTTATTTTACTTAGAAATAAAGGTCAGATACGCTTCCATTGCCATTCTAGCTAGAGTCAAGAGCTTAGAATTAACCATCAGCATTAACCCACTTATTGAAATGGAGAAAAGGGCGAAGTCTTAAGAGGCTCTTTGATCTTCCATGAGAGCTCAGTTGGAGAGTCAAGAGTTATTCGGATGGAATAACGTCTGACATTTATCTAGTCAAAAGGCAGCCTTGATGTGGCTTCCTATTTTAGGATAATGCCAGCTTCAGTTAGAAGCTTTACTGTCCAAAGCTTCTGCTAATAAATATGGCCACATTAGCAATTTATTTCCAAACATCGTTTACTGCAATTACATGGTGCGACTCCTACTATGTGCCAAGGCACAGGACTAAGTTTTGAGGCTAGGAATATGAGTAAGTTTTCCCCCACTTATAGGAAATGCCCAGGTCTAACAGAGGAGGCTGACCAGAAGATAAATATTTATAACACACTGTGACACATCCTATAATCAAGATGTGAACCACATGCTGCAAGAATGCAGAGAAGAGAGCAAATTTTCTTCCCTTGAGGAGCTGGGGAAGGTTTCAGAAAGGAAACTTGTTAAGGGTGATGGGAGTTTGCTTCAGTGTCAAGGAGGGGGAGGGCATTTCTGGAAGAGGAGTCTGACTCCGTCAGGGATACAGTTGAATGGGGCTACCCATACATTTTATGTTTCCATTTCAGAGAACAAAGCAAGAAACACTGCAGATTTTGCTACTTCTCATTCAAGAACCTGTTAGCTAGATGATCTCTCAAACAGGTAAAATGATTCAAACTTTGGTTTCTGAATCCTTGTTTAGTTTTCAAGGTGCAACTTCCACTTCCTTGATAAATGATGAGAATCCCATTCAACTGTATCTCTTGGACATAGTATAGGAAATTATAAGGCGTATCTGAAGGAAGACGTCTTTTAAAGGTACTGAATGCAAGGTAGAATCCAGGAGTTAGAAAGGAGGCAAAGAATTAGGAAGTCACATGAACAGTGAGTATAGTCATATGAAGTATTAATTTGTCCACTAAATTAAAACCATTTTTCATCACTGGAGTGACTGAATCTTGGAATACATACCTTACTTCTGAGAGTCTAACACTAACTTCTGTAAAGCAGAGACAGTTAGTCTTCAAGAATAGTTTGTTTTCCTGCATTTCCTCTGCCTACAGTGAAGTCATGGGGGCCATACGAGATACAAAATGCTGGACTTTATCTTTCTGGTTAGCTGTAGAAAGGAATTTCTGCATTATTGTGATCATTTTTTTTTTTTTTAACTGAGGCACTTAGTTGCTTGTACAAAGCAGTTACCCCACCTTCGCTCCTGCCATTGAGAAATTTACAGGCTAAAAAGAGAATGATGACCTACACAGGATACGAAGGGCCTATAAACAAATACATGGTCATTATAGAAGCATATAATAAATATTTGCCTGATGTGGAAGCCACAGGCCAGGTAAATGATGGGGTGCTGGTGGATTTGGCTTGAGGCAGTTAAAGGATATGGAGTTCCCTCACTGCTTTCACCTGCTGTTGATAAATACCTATAAGAGATTTCCAAGCTCTTTCACTCTGCCTTAGGTAGTTGTTCACAAATGCTGCTGAAAGTTAGAATCACCTTGGAGCTTTTAAAAATCCAGACATTCAGGTCACACCCCAGAGAAATTAAATCAGAAGCTCTGGGGTTTAGACCCAGCCTGGAATAATTTTTAAACTCCCCTGGTGATTCCAACATCTGTGTGCTTTAGATTTTAGAGCAGTGGTTCTTAACTTTGGAGTTTAAAAACTACACATTTCTGGGTCCCACCCAGACCTGCTAGATCATCATCTCTAGGGGGTGGATTTTCATCTTACTTTTTATTATAAAAAACTCTAAGGCCAGTCTGATTCCAGCCCTTACTTCAAAACCTCTGTTCTAAAGCACTGATTTTCTTCTATTTCTCTTTTGACATTGTGCCTATGAAATGCGAGAAAATTAAAAGAATGAGGTCCATTAAAGATGATGTAGACGATATTTACATTTTTTTTCTTTTTGGTTTCAACTTTGTCTAAAGTGTCACACTTAACAATACACACACGCATGGACTGTGAGTGCATGCTTTGATGAAGGATCACAAACTGTGTCACTTACACCCACATCAAAAGCCTGAAGCTTATCAATCCCCTAACAGGGGTCCCCAACCTGTGGTGAGTTGTATAATTATTTTATCATGTATTACAATGTAATAATAATAGAAATAAAGTGCACAATAAATGTGATGTGCTTGAATCATCCTGGAACCATCCCCCATTTCCCGGTCTGGAAAAATCGTCTTTCATGAAAGTGGTCCCCAGTGCCAAAAAGGTTGGGGACCATTGCCCTAGAAGCCTTCCTGTCTAGATGCTATCCACACCTCATGGGGACCACAAACCTGATTTCTAACATCTCTTCTTCCATTTAAAGTGTTATTTGTTCCAATTTGGTACAACTGCTCTAAAGTTGGTCTAGTTTGATGCAAATAATTATTGAAAGATAGTTAAAAGGTCAATAGTATTTTGAGGACAAATGGCCTAACACATCTTGTATTGCTCTTGTTTATGATTATTTTAAACAAGGAAGAAGCAAATGATGCCAGGAAGAAATACTGTCTCCAGTTTTCATATGTTGTTAGTTATTGGGTATAATTTTCAAACACATTAACCTTAAGCCTGTAGAAACTCTGTAAAGACAGGGACTATAATTGTCTCTGCTTACCAGATGAGAAAACAGAGCCTTAGAGAGGAAGTGAATTGCCAAGATTTGGCCTCTTTGTCCCTCTTATGCAAAAGGACTTTCCCTCCAGGATGTATGCACACTGTCTCTCATGTCTCTAACCAACGGAGAGTTTAATCTCCTATAAAAATCAGCATGAGAAAGATCTCTAGACATGATTATGCATTGTAACTAATTTGGCTGTTTCTTTAAACATTCATTCCAAAAATACTTTATGAACTATAATTCTCAAATCATTTAGGTAAGTTTTTAAAGTTAATATATTTTTTTACTGATTAGAAAAGTAATCCCTGTTCACTGTAGAATAAGATAAAAAATACAGGAGAAAATGGGAATCATGCATTATACCTAAATGTTTTTCATAAGTAAGAAAGACCTTCTAGCACCTGGCCTGAGTAGTTCTCCAGCCTGGCCTGGAGGAAGGAGAATGAGTAACTTGATATTTAGATGCTTTTCAAGAAATTTGATGTGAATAACTTATTTCTAAGTATTCTGGAGTTGGTACAGACCTGATGCTCCATCCCATACAGTATGCAAACAATTTGCAATTTGAAAGGATCAATAACTCTGTGTGATCTCTGGTTTTCACAGATTGCTCAGTGTAATTGCACTTCTCCCACAATTTTTTTAAAACAGTTTCTGTGATTATTGCTGCAAATATTCCGGGGGACTTACAGGAAGCAGGAGCAGGACAGCTTCGAGCCACACATGCTTAGCACTGACAGTTCCTGGACTAAACGGCACAGGAATTTTCTCACTTACTCAGCAATGACTCTGTCAAAAGCCACTGATACCATCTCTAGATCTGTCCAGTCAAATCACAAAATAATATTCTCACTATGCCTCAGGGAGAGCAGAACCCTTTGCTACTCCTGGAATTTAGCGTATGCATACAGGCTGCAAGCTTGAGAAATCAGCAAGTGCCACAGCCTCACCTGAGGTTGAGCAACCGGAGACCCAGAGTGGCCAGTTACACGTAACTTTGCTCAGTTATACCAAGAATTAAGGACAAAGTTGGTAAACTATTCCAGGCATTGTGACTCGGAAGAAAGTAGTCTTTTTCACTTAAACCACCAAACATGAATTCTGGCATGATCTACCAGTCACTCTTCCCATCATAAAATCTCATACTTATCCATCCATATATTTCTAACATCTTTATGTATGTAGTGTATACATATCCACAATACAGGCGCACCACAGTTTTGTTCCAATCATTCCCCAATTGCTGGACATTCACTTCATTTCCAGATTCGTTCCTCACCACAATAATGCAATAGAATTCTTGTATACCAAATCTTGCATACTGGTACTTTTATTTTTATGGGCTATTTTACAGAAGCTGAGTCATATAATATATGATATCTCTGTGTGATTTTTATTAATAGGGTTGGCTAGACTGCTTTTCAAAAATTCACAAGACCACAGGAATGTATCAGAATCCCCCTTCCCCTATCTCTTCGTCTGCCACAGTGGTGGATATTATCACTCCTTTAAAATTTTTACTAATTTGATGGAAGGGATAATATTGCAGTAGCTGAATAGTAGCCCCCCGAAAGATATGTCCATGTCACAATCCCCAGAAACTAAGAATATGACCTTAATTGGAAGAAGGGTCTTTGCAGATTTAAGGCTCTCTAGATGAGATCATCCTGGATTACCTGGCAGGCCCTAAATCCAATGACAAGTGTCCTTATATGAGACATACAGGGAGAAGAGGAGTGGGCCATGTGAAGATGGAAGCAGAGCCTGGAATTACACATCCATACACCAAGGAACACCTGGAGCCACCAGATGCCGGAAGAGTTAAGGGAGAATTCCCTCCCAGAACCTTCAGAGGGAGTCTGGTCCTATCAACACCTTGATTTTGGACTCCTCATCTCCAGAACTGTGAAAGAATAAATTCCTATTGTTTTAAGTCATCAAGTTTGTGGTGATTTGTTATGGCAGCCCTAGGAAACTAACATTCTCATTGTTACCATACATTTTTGTGTTTTTCTGAAAACTACCAGGGTTGAGTGATTTTGCACGTTTTTTTGACCATTTAGATTTGCTTTTCTGTGACTTGCCTATTCATATCTTTTCCCCATTCGAAGGTTGTTTTCTAGTAATTCTTACGAGTGCTGTGAAAATGCAGACATTAGCACTTTGCAACATGTTGTAAGACATCTCCCTAGCCTGTATTTTTTAGTTTGTTTACGGTATGTTTGGTCACACAATTAAAAGAAATTACGTAGTACAGCATGCTTATCTTTTTATTTCCTTTATAAGTTAGTTCCCTGTTGGTTATAAACATTTCCCTGACACCTGGGTTATAAAAATATTCTCCCAAATTTTCTCTAACATGTTTGTGAGAGGCACAGAGATAATCCCCAAAGATATCCATGTCTTCATCCCCGGAACCTGCGACTATGCTACCTTACGTGGCAAAAGGGACTTTGCAGCTGTGTTAAGGGTACAGACCTTGAGAAGGGGAGATGGTTCTGGATTACACAGCTGGGCCCAATCTAGTCACTCAAGTCCTTGAGAGTGAGAACCTTTCTTAGTTATGGTCAGAGGGAGATGTGCAGCATTGTTGACTTTGAAGATGGAGGAAAGGAGCCATAATCCAAGGAGCGTGGGTGACCTCTAGGAACGACAAGGAAATGGATTCTTTCTTAGAGCCTCTAGAAAGGAATGCAGTTCTGAGAGACCCACATCAGACTTCTTACCTACAGAACTGTAAGGCCATAACTTTGTGTTGTTTAAGCAGCTGGGTTCATGATAATTTGTTATGGCAGCAATAGGAAATCAATACGTTTGCTGCTTAGTTTAAAAAATGTGTACCTTTATCCATCTATAATTCACTTTTGAATATGTTAGCAAGTAGGGGTACAATTTTCATTCTGGATGGACTCTCCAATCTGTTGTACTGATCAATTTGTTCACGCCTTTGCCAATATCACGTTGTTCTGATATAGTGACTCTAATACGTTCAGGTAGCTGATGAGGCCAGTTAGCCTCCCCTTGCTTTTGTTTTTGTCTTTTAAATAGTTTTCTTGGGTTTTTACAGATTTTTGTCTTGGTTCCTTCAATGATTATTTCTTGGTAAATGTATTACTAGGTATTTCACAATTGGTGTTATTATGGTGGCAATTCCGTCTTCATTTGTAGTTGATAATTCTTATAAATAAAGCACCCCACACACAGCCCTGTCTCAAGGCCTTTGAACTTGCTGTTCCCTCTGCTTAGATTGGCACGCTCTTGTCACAGTGTCTGCACAGTGGAATTCCTCACCAACCTCAAGTCTCTGCTCAGATGCTGACTTACTGTCAGTGGATCACCCCATAGGAAACAGCCCCCCACTGCCTGCTATGCTCTCCACCAGGAAAGCATTTACTATACTCTTTCTCTGGCTTTATGTTGTGCTCCATAGCACTCGTCACCACCTGGCTTACTTACTCATTTGTGGTTTATTTCCTTTTCCAAACCCAACCAAAATATCAGCTCCATGAAGAAAAGAATTTGTGTCTTTTGTTCGATACTGTATCTCCAGGGACCAGGTGAGTGGTTGGTATTTAGTCAGTGTTCAATAAATATTTGTTGAATTAATGACTATAAAGAAGACTTACTGATTTTTCTACATTTATTTTTTGATCCAACTACCTTGTCAAATATCCTTAGTGATTGTAACCATTTTTTTTTTTACTGGAATCCTTTGACTTTTCTATGTATACGATCACATCATTACCAAAAAAAGATATTATTCATTTGGTTGTATTCATTATGCTAATTACTTCTTGTCCCACAAAATTCACTGGGACCTTTGCAACAATGATGGATAATACTTGTGGAAGCCAGTATCCCTATCTGGAGAAGACTGCAAAGATGGTCTCCATTTTTCACTCCTCCCTGTATCTGTGCCTTTTGCCATGAATCTTTGCCATGAATCTCTGCAGTGGCCTCATGCTCTGAGTCTAGGCCTCACTAGGTGAGTGCTTTGGCCAAAGGGTTGTTGGCAAACGTGATGTAAGCAGAGTCCTGAAAAGTGCTTCTGACTCTAGGCTTGCTCTTGTTTGTGTGCTACTACCTGGGCTGGCCTGCTGGAGGAGGAGAACGTGTTGTAGAGAGTAACGTTTTTCCATTGTTCTAGGAGAGGCCATCTTCAATCAGCCCACAGCCAGCCAGCCCCAGACACCAGAGCTCACCCAATTGCAATGGCAGAGCTATGGAGATGACCTACAGCGGACCACAGATGTGCATGCAAGCCCAGCCCAGTTCTCCTGATCCCCACTGACTTGAGCAATACACATGCTTATGCTTATTATGACTTGTCACTGAAGTTTGGTAGTTATTCTGTAGTACTATTGTGACAAGAGATAATTGATACATGCTCTTATGCCTGATTTTACTACAAAGAGCCTGAGAGTTTCACCAGTTAGAATTTTGTTACTTGTTAGTTCTTGGTGGATCGTCTTTATCACATTTAAGTGAAACAGAAAAAATAATTCATTTTTTTAAAAATTAAAATTGGCTGCTGAACTTTACAAATACCTTTTCCACATGTACTGTTACAATCTTTTTTATTCCTTTAATTTATAGATGAGATAAATTATTTCATAGATTTCCTAATTTTTAACCATGTTTATATTCCAGGAATAAGTGTTTCTTGGTCATAGTGTACCATTCTTTTAAGATGCCTCTGGATTTTACTTGATAATATTTTAATTAAGGTATTAACTCAGCCATAAAAAAATGGTGAACTAATAGCTTTTATATTATTCTGGATGCAGCTGGAGCCCATTCTTCTAAGTGAAGAATGGAAAACAAACACCATATGTACTCACCATTAAGTTGGTACTAATCAGTCAAAACTTATGTGCACTTATGGAAGTAACATTCATCAGGTGTCTGGCAGGTGGGGGGGAGGAGGGGATAGGTGTGGTGGGTGCTCTGTGGGGGATGGGCATGCTTGTAGCTCTGACTTGGGTGGTGCAAAGGCAATTTATGTAACCAAAGTGTTGGTACCCCTATAATACTCAGAAATAAAAAAAAAGAAATAAATAAAAAAATAAAGTTTGCCCCTAAGTAAAGTTGGCTTTTTTGTTTGTTTTGTTTTGTTTTTGGTCTATAGGTCTATATTTCCTTGTCAGATTTTTGAATAAGGGTTATATTGGATTTGGGAAATGACTTTTGGAACTTCCATAATTGATCAAGGAGCCCAAATATAAGAAGGGACATAAAGATTTAAATAACATCCACTCATTCAGTCTAATAGATTTGTACATAGAACTCACATAATATGAATTAATAAAACAGATTTCTGGTTGTACATGGAACATTAATAAAATATAAATTACAAGGCTAGAAGGAAAAGCTTAACTTATTTTTAAAGAGTAGATATTTCAATACGCCATAATCTTAGATCATAAGCAAATAAAATTGATATTAAATAAAGCAATAGCTAGTAAGTTTTAATTACTTGAAAAATAAGCAACATCCTTCAAAATAACTCTAGGGTTAACAAGAAAGCAAAATTAAAATTATAAGCTATCCAGTATCAGTGAAAAAGGAAATATTTTCTACTAAAACTTATGGAACACAGCTAAAGCTATACTCAGAGGAAAATGCATAATTTATAGCTACAATAGCTTCATTATTGAGAGACTAATAAATGAACATAGTACTCATCTTAAGTTTCATGAAGAACAAAATAATAAACCTAAATAAAATATGAAGAATAAATTAATAAAGATAAATATTGAAATAAAGTAGAAAACAAAAATGTCAGAAAGAACAAAGAAATTCAAAATCTTATTTTTTTATAAAACATGTACCTATCTCATGAGCATATTTAAGGGAAGAAGGGGGGAAATATTAGGATTGAGAACAGAGAGAAACACATACACAAAGATTAAAATTATTATAAGACAGTACTCCAATCAACCCTATTGTAACAGATGTGAAAACCTAGAAAAAAATTGGATGATTTCTTAGCAAAATAGGAATCAACCGACCCAAGAGGAAGTATTATACAACATTTAATAAAAAGGGATTGAAATTATGATCAAAAGTCTATTATTTAAGAGACAGGGAAAAGTACCAGGATTAAATAATTTCACAGCTGGGTTTCATTTAATTTTTAAAGAACAGATAATTTAAATGCCATTTAAACTATTCCAGACCACTGAAAAAAAGGAAATGCTTCTAAATTCATTTTACGAGTTAAATAGATCAGTGGATCTCATGACGTGTTGTTTCCTGGACCAGCAACATCTGCATCATCTGGGACCTTGTCAGCAATGCAAATTATCTGTTCTTACCGGTTCACCTGATTCACCTACTGAATCAGAAACTCTGGGGTTGGGGGGTCCAGGAATCTAAGGCTCTCAGGTGATTTAGGTTTGAGAACCATTGTTGTAGATGTAGCTGGCATACATTTTATATACAAAAGGCTACAAGTTGCTTCCTCTACATGACTGTGTCTCCTATATTTATCTGCTTTCATTTCTTTTTTCTCAACATCACAATCTGTCTTCTAGACACAAAACCCTGAGCTTGCCCACACCATTTTCCCTCTCATTATATATACATATACATAAATATTTTGCATAACAAATCTCTGCATGTATCTATACACCCAGCATTTACTTCTATTACTACCTGTGGTATCTGTTTGTATATTGGTAGAAATCATAGGTGGAAACTGAGTCAAAACTAATTTAGACATGACCATTTTGCATGTTGCATTCTAATTACCAAATGAGAATAAGTATATTTGTATAATTTCATTGTAAGGGCAAACTTCTTACAATGGCTTAGAAACATTTTGATACATTTTAATAATGAAGTAAAGAAGTATGTAAGTTTCACACCACAGAAGCCAGGCATTTCACATCCATTATCTCATTTCCCTCTACATCTACCATAAAAAGTAGTTATTACTAGCTTCATTTTTTAGATGAGGAAAGAAAGGACCAGCAAAGTTCAGAAACTTGCCCAGGGACACCGAGGTCTAGGCAGGATTCAAGATCAGGTTTGCTTTCCCGTAATCCTGCCTTGGCTCCTCCTACTAAAACTCTTCCAATTTTTTTCTAAAACCGAATTGACTTCCAAGAAATCTGACTCCATCTCCTTCTCCAGTGGACTTCAAAAAGTGTCTTTTCCAACAGATAACATACTCCCCTCCTCCCTTAATTTAGACACGCTTCAAAGTACAAGCACTTCAATGATGTCTGTATGCTTTGACCCAGAGACAACAAATCTTTACACACGATATATTAATATAAGATATATATAAAAAAAAACATTTTAATATTCAGGGATTAAGGATTTGGGGTTTGCTTTGGCATGCAGAAGGAATATTAGTTGCCTGTAATTCTGGTTTTAGGAGGCTCATAACTGTAATAGATAGCAGCTCCCCGAATCTGAATTTCCTGGCACACGGCAGGCCTGAGCTGGAAAGCTCAGATTTCCCTGCCTGAGACCACCCACGGGGAGGAGGCATGAATCTGTCAACAGTGTGGTCTCCTCTATAAAGCTGCCTTCCACAGAGGGCTCCGGTTCCTCACACTGAGACGCAGTGCACAGGCCAAGATGATTGGGTTGTCATAAATATAGACTCCCTGAGAACAGGAATTATACACGGGGCTGAGGAACAAGGGAAACATTCTCCTGAAGAAGAGAAGCCCAAGTTTTCTTTGTGTTTGCCTGTTTGCAGCCAACTAACTTGGCCTCCAGGAATGGAGATGGCTGTATCACCAAATTTAATTTTCAAGATGATCAGGACAGCTGGCCTCATTTTTTTTTCTGAGACATAGCATGGAAATTTGACAACTGGGTCAAGAAACAAAGTGTTAGGCTTAAACCTTCTGCTTCCAGGCGGCTGCTCAAAGTCCTTGAATTGGCATATTACTCCACCATGCAAAATATACCATGTAACCTTGTAACCGTGCAGGGCTTTGGAGTTTGATGAAATTTCTAAAGAGAGCTAAAATCTATCTGCATGCAAATAGCTTTCTCTTTATTTTCCTATGACTAATTGACAAAATTTAGTAATCAATCCGGGAGGCAAGTTATTTATTATCAGCCAATTAATTAGCCTTCATATCTGGTTCTAAAAAAAGGTCACATTTTTTAAAGTAAACCATGATTACAGATCAGTCTTTTTCCTCATAATAAGGAATGAAGTCTCCTATAAAATTCTTGATTGTTTTTATAAATATCTCCAACAATAAATTATGAAATATTAATGTTTTATTATTTGCTCATGATTTGTGATTAAATTAAATAAGTATATACTCACTGATTGTTGGCAAGCAAATTTTGATATCCTACACAGTACCATATGTATGCTGAACACTAGCTGAAACCATGAATTATTTTTACATTCACTGAAGATAAATAATAGTAATGTTTGAGCTGAAGTTTATTTGTTTAGTACATAAAAGGAACATATGTTCAGTGCAGAAAAAATTAAAACTACAAATAAGTATAAGAAAAAATGACCAGTAATGAAACTATCCATATCTCTCAACTCTTATTTTTTTTAGTTTTCTATGCATCTGTATTGCATATAATTAAAATTATATCATAAATTCCCATTTTTACCCTCTTTCATCTGACATAATTATCATTTAACCATTTCCTCATGCTATAATCTCTTCATAAACATTACTTTTAGTGACTTTCAATAGTTCACCATATAGATACATTATATATTTAACATTTTCCTATTGAAATATACTTGGTTAATTTCCAAACACAAATAATGGCACAAATAACATTAATGTGCCAAAATTTATTTCTGAATTCTGGATTATTTCTTTAGGAAGAACTTTCAGAAGTATTTCAGAAGATTCCAAAATTACTACTTGAAAAAAATATGAACATTCAGTAGGCTCTTGATATGACTGCAAATTGCCTTCTTAAACCATTTGCTTTAAGAGTCCTTTAAGAATTTCCCTATAACTTTGCTCTGTTCATACTCAAAGATTTTTACAAGATTCTAGCTGTCTTGAACTAAAGTATAAAATGTTGTCTCTGGAGCTTTCCAACCATTTGCCAATGGTCTGAGGTTCCATAGCCCACTGTAGTCAAGATAAGACTGTGAATTTGTATGGGCAACCACTGAAATAGCTTTTGTTGCCGTTGCTGTAGTGTCTGTGAATTCTACCCACCTGGCAAAGAAAGTGGGAGGTTGAGTTTTGAAGAAAGGGCAGGCTGTAAGTTGGCAGAACGACAGGGGAAAGGATGCTAGGAGGGACTGTAAACGGAGCTCTAAGCAGCTGAACTTAGTGAGATAGCAAGGAGCACATTAAAATAATAATATCAATAACAATAATGGTAAGTTTGTTACAAACAGAGGCATAAATACTACCACAGTGCTGGCTTTAGAATTTGAGATTCCATTAAAGAACTAGGGAACCTTAGAGTGTAGGGTTAGGGTGTTAGGGAGGTTTTAAGTCTTTCTGCAAAGCTTTGTTTGAGGTCTTAGTATGTAAAATCACTGGTGCATACAGAACATCTCTTTTTTGAAATATAGATCAGAGAAGATAGCTAAATTGGCAGAAATCATTCTGGGTGAAAGAAATCTTTGTTATAAAGACAAACAGAGAAAAATAAATTTTAGGCATGTGGAATAGGCCTTGTTAAAAAAGAGAATAAGAGACTGTTTCATTAATAAGTAAATAATAATCTTTGGTCTTTTGTGTATATGTGCACTGAGAACTCTACACTTACATCTTAAAACTCTTGTTCATTTTTGAAGTCACCATGGTTAATGCTTTGTCCATGAGCTCCATGGATATTTGCTGACTTTTAATTGAACATATGTTTTCTTCCCATAGCAAATTGAATTGAGGATTTTCCATGTTTTTGAAATGAAACACTTCTTTATTTGGGGAATAGGTTCATGTCTCCCTTTTGTTTTTGTGACTCTGTCAACCAAAAGTTCTAGAATCTTCCTTCCTGGAGAGGAAAGAAACAAACTGACCATTTTCTTTGCCATTGAGGTTTGCCAAACCCCAGCTGTCCATCCAAGCCCCACACAGAACGTTTGCACTCGCTGTCGCCTCTGTCTAGAAGCCTCCTCTCTGCTTTTTCCTGCTGGCTCCCTGTTTTTGGCCAGGTCTAGCTGAAATGCTACTTCATCAGAGAAGTCCTCTCTACCCACACAGCGCAAGTTGGTTCCACCTCCTTGCACACCACATTTTTGTCATTTTCTATCTTAGCCCCTTGGTCTTTTCATAGCATGCATTACAGTTTAAAATTATTTCATTTATTTCAGAATTTGAAAGTTTCAATATTTTTCAAACTTTTTAAT
This sequence comes from Lepilemur ruficaudatus, assembly GCA_963574885.1. Taxonomy (NCBI): domain Eukaryota; kingdom Metazoa; phylum Chordata; class Mammalia; order Primates; family Lepilemuridae; genus Lepilemur; species Lepilemur ruficaudatus. The sequence continues at coordinate 82,274 of CAUYRT010010718.1, forward strand.
CTCAAGAGAAACATTTTACACTAATTCACACGCGCGCACGCACACACACACACACAACTGGAACAATAGTTTGATGAAATAACACACTTTAGAAGTGTAGCAGAATAAAGTTTCATTTCTTCATTCTATTTTAGTTCATTAATGAAACAATCACAAAAGCTTTTTGTGATCCACTAACTTGATCTCATAATCCACTAACAGGGTACAACCCAAAGTTTAAAATATTGGATTGTTTTCTGTCTGTTTTCCCCATCCCTTGTCTCCAGCCTACAAAAAAAAAAAAAAAAAAAGTAAGCTTAATGAGGTCAGAGAATATATACTGTATTTGTCTCCTTTACTGGTACACAGCTGACACTCAATAAATATTTTTTGAACAAACCAATGCATGAAAAAATAAATTAATGAATAAAGTCTTACTAAATTTATCTTCCTTATTTTGGTATATTATGCTTTTAAGTAAAAATAATTCTTTTAGTGGAACATTATTTCTTTTTCTCATAAAATTATTTTCGAAATCTAATTTGACATTCAGGGATCCATTAAGCATATTGCAGAAAATATTGACAATGTGGAATTGTTTAGTAATGCAGAGATTTTGAAAATACACTTGAAGAAGAGGACGTTGGTCCAGATTTTTATAATTTGTAGGATGCATTATTGCTGCTTGAATAAATCAGAAAACTACACTCCCCAGTTCAGTGTTGTTTTAGGTGGAAAAGGAAGCCAAGAAAGAACAGAGGAAAGGATTTCCTTGCACAGTATCTGGCGTTGCTCTCCCAAAGCTGTTAAGTACGGGGGCAGGCACGTGGGCCTGCTAAGCTGAATGGACGCCATAGATCACATTGGGCGCTCTATGTCACTTTACTGTTCTACCTGTAAGATGTTTTTTCTTGTGCTTATTTAAAGTCTTTCTTTGTCCAGGTGCTACCCAATCATGCTACTTTGTTCAATCTCTATGAATGAAGGAAAAAAGAATTCTGTTCAGAGTAACACATTTTCCATGTGATTTAAAAATGGTTGTCTATCTATAGGAACTTTCCATGATAGGAAACAATTTATCAATAACCTTTGCTTTCCAAAAATAAAATGATGTACTTTCATTTCCCTCTTGAAAGGGAAGGGAAAATGGAAGACAGAAGAGCCTTTCCTGTCTTTAATATCTTTCTTTACATATGGAACTACTTCTCCAGAAACTTTAGTGCCCATTAATTTGCTCTAGAGCAGTGGTTCTCAAACTTCAGCGTGCACCAGAATCACCTGGAGGGCTTCTTAAACACAGATTGCTGGGACCCGCCCCTAGAGTTTCTTTCTCAGTAGGTCTGGATTGAGGCCACAGACTTTGCGGTTCTAAAAAGTTTTCAGGTGATGCTGATGCTCCTGGTCTGAGAACCACACTTTGGGAACCCCTGCTCGAAAGCAACGATTTTCAACTGGGGGCGATTTTGTCCCCCAGTGGACATTTGGCATTGTCTGGAGACATGTTTGATTGTTACCATAGGGCGTGAGGGGTTTTCTACTGGCAGCCAGTGGGTAGAGGCCAACCATGCTCTTAAATATTCTGCAATGCACAGGACACCCCCACCACAAAGAATTATCTGGTCCAAAATGTGTGCTGTTGAGAAATCCTGCTCAAAAAGGAACTCACTTTCTCATGGAAGCACATTGTTTAACAAGAGTTTAAGTAACAGGTAAAACAAGAGCTACTCATTTCAGAAGCCGTCACGTCAAGTGGGATGATGTTACAGACGTTAATTGGGTGGTGTCTCAAGCAGATATCTACGGTCATCTTTCTCTGTGTCTGTCTCTCTCACATTTACATGTCAATTAAGTTTATAAAACACCACACAGCCCAGACATTTACTCATCCAAAATGTAAATGTGTATGGCTGAAGAGGGACATGAAGCCAGTCGGGATGAGGAAACACCTTTATTCCCCAAGGGGCTGCAATCACCTCCTCCAAAGTAGATAGGATCTGGAGATACCTTGATTGTGGAAAATGTAAATAAATACCAGGTACCACAGAACAGCGAAGTTGCAAAGCCTTGCTATTACCGAGGAGACTCAATATTTCTTTATAATAGTGTTTATTACCTGCAGAAGAACTTGCTTGGCATCCTAGCCAGGGCTTGAGCAAGACTAGGAGGGATCCAATGATTCTCTTAGATGCTCTCTTGTCTCCCCTCTCCATCTTTCATAGACTCCCCCCTCCACCTATTTTCAGAATTTTCAGAGCCCACGCCACACACAAAACCTGCTCTTAGATGGAAAGGAATTTCACTTTCAGGTGTGACTTCTCCCTGTCTTCCTCCAAGAATCTTTTTACACCTGAGTCCCTATCTTAGCAAACGGTCCCCTGGGAGGGGTCGCCCCTGGTGGAAACTTAGGCATCATCCTTACTGCTCTTTTCTCCCCACCCTCCAGCATCCAGTCCATCTCCAACTCTTATGGATTCCCCTCTTTAAATCTCTCTTCTGAACTCTCCATCCTTCCTACTTCTACATTAGTCCAGGCAACATTATTTCTTGCTTGGACTATGGAACAGCCTTTCAAATGGCCTGCCAACCTCTGGCCTTAGCCCCTGTTTGTACTGTGTGCAGAGTGAGCTCTCTAGAACACATTATCAGATCATGTAATCCCACTGCTTCAGACCTCTTTGCTACTAACAGGCCCAAAGACCTTCTAATGGCTTATAAGGCCATTGCCTACTTCTTGTATCTTATTCCTCTTCTCTTCACACCCCCCATATTCCCTTTGTGCTGCTACCATCCTGAACGATTCTGGGTTCCATGCACGTGCCCTTAATACTGTCCTTTTGCATGTGCTGTTTCCCCTGCCAAGAATACTTGAATATTTGTACCTGTCTTCTATCCTACTTCCCATTAGCTCAGCTCTCAGCTGAAATGGCTCTTCCCTTGGGAAGCTTTCCTTCATCTCCCAAGTCAGAATTAGGTGCCCCACCCATGTGTTCTCATGGCACCATATAAAACTCCTCATTGTAATTATCTTCTGTTGTAATTGTCTGGGTCCTCCAGTAGTCTGAAAAGAATGAAGAAGGTAGAGTACCCATGTCTATTTTATTTTATTTTTTATCATCATAGTTCCCATACCTAGCACTGTACCTGGCACTGAATAAGTACTGACTGTACTTCTTGGTGGGTAGGAATTTAATAAAATATATTATCCTAGGAAGGAATTTAATGAAGCTGGCAGGGGAGATAAATTTTGACATACCAAAAGATCCTTTCCAGGGGTCCTTGAAATCGCACTGTGCTTCCTACATTTCCCACTTGTATGCCCACACTTGTGTGGCAGAATCATTATGAAACCAAACTCTCTTGCTAATTTTGAGAACTGGTCTCTGTCAATAGCCTCCAATAATTCTCACATTCTTTTTTCTCTACCGTACATCTAACTAGATCAAAGAATCCTAGGAAGCCAGTGTGGCTGGGCCACGGTGAGCTAAGGCAGGACGAAGAGGGGTGAGATCAGTGAGGCTGGGCCACATCACACAGGGCCTGGTTGGCCATGCGGAGGAGCAAAGATTTTATTTTTAGTCCGATGGAAAACCTTTAAAGAGTTTAAATCACAGTGGTGACTTCATCACTCTGGCTGCTTGTGGAAAATGGGTTGGAGGATGGTCTGAAAGTATAAAGAGAGAGACCAGTTAATAGACCACTGAAACACTTCAAAAGGATGATGATGGCTTGACCCAGGATGACGGAAATGGAGATGGTAGGAGTGTTGCAGACTCGAGATCTATTTTGGAGGTAGAATATGTAGGAGTTGCTGAGACTTTGGATTTGGGGGTGGGGGAAGGAGGAAGCAAGTATGATTTTTAAGTTTTTGGATTAAACACCTGGGTCGAATGGTGCTGCCATTTACTGAACTGGGAAGACAGCGATGCATAATTTTCAAAGTCCGGCTCAGCTCTCACTTCCTCCATGAAAGCTGTCATCAACTCCAACCTCCAACTTCTCTCTTTCCTTTCAACTTGGGAAATCACTGGCTGCACCACTCATCTTTTCAGGAGTATGTACTGAACTCCCCAACCTGGCTCATGTTCCTTGACGGTGACAGACACCCTTTCACATTGAGCAATGCCTTGCATCTAATAGGTGCTCCATACAAATTTGCTGCTTGGAGACTTAAATGCAATTCGCATGCAGCAAATATCCTGGGAGCTGCTATGAATATCCTGCCACCCACGGGACTAAATGTTCACATCCTCCAGTTCACATCCCAATTGAACATTTTTAAAAGCCCATTACCAAAAACCTTTAAAAAATATGTTTCTCTTTAGAATCTTAAAGACAGGCATTTCACTTTTATTATATACTCTATTATTATTTAGTATTATCCCTTTTCACTTGATATGCAGTTACTTTTCTTTCCTATTATTAAGTATTACCTTAAAATGCAACCTCATTTCCTCTTGTATTAAATAGAAATGGAGGATAAGTTTTTCCACATTGAAAACCCTTTGAATTATTTCAAGTACATTTTCTTTTCTGCAGTGTTCATTCACACTTTGGTTAGCATGCTTTTTTAAAAAAGTTAAGATTTCATAATATCACCTTTCAATTCATTTTAAAAGTTTCTTTAAAAATATAAACCTGATGCATATTTAGAGTAGACATTTATTGTGATTTCCCACACAGGGCTGGAATGCTGTCTGTAATATTCTTAACAGTAAAAAAGGATCATAATTATAAAGAACTTATGCAGAGGCAGGAATTAGGCTTTCTTTTGTTGTTGTTCTTCCTTCCAACTCATGACCTTTGAGAATTACTTAGAAAAGTTTATTTTTGTTCATAGTCCACTCCAGTACTGGGATAGCCATTTTACTTACCGTTTGTCATTTAATCATCCCAATCACCTTGTGATAGATTTTATCTCCATTTCACAGCTGAGTGAACAGACATTTGGCAGCACCAAATAATTTGTCTGAGGACACACAGCTAGAAGCAGCACCATCTGCGTCCAAATCCAGGTCTTGGTGGATCTAAAGCTCGAGGTATTTCCTCTATAACTCGACTATTCATCATTTGGACTCCAGTGATGAGGGAATGGATCACCTTAGCAAAAACTCAGTTTCATTGCAGCCATTACCAAACTATTTGAGAATTCTTCCTTAAATCAAGCGAAATCCTGAAATTTCCATTCACTCTCAGTCCCACGATCTAGAACAGGAGTTCTTGACATGGATTTCACAGGATTCCATGAAATCCCTGATGTTAGGTGTCAACTTTGCATTTACAATAAATGCATTTTCTGGGGAGCAGGTCTATGCTTTTTTCTTAATCATATTGTCCAAGGGGTTTGTCACCCCCCTTTTCCACAGGATAGGACCCTTTTTCCCTAGGGAAATCCAGGACATGTGTTCTCCTTGCTCAGTCCTTCCTATACTTGAAAAGACTCCTGCAGTCTTTCCTGCTCCAGATTGCACACTCCCAGTTCTTTCTACCCTTTTCTGTAACATGGAACATCCCCAGACGCTCAGAACCATTCTTTGGAACATACTCCAGTTGTTCCCTCAAGTACCGCCATGGAGGGAACTAAATGTCCCTCAAAGTATGGCACTAGGAACGGACTACAATTTTCTAGTTATATATTCATTCAATTTCTTATTTCAGAGTAGGAAAGGGATTTATTTTCATTTTACAAGTCTCCTTAAAAATGTTAAAGTTGACAAAACACAGCATTCCAATCTATATCCCTGTATTATCCTCCTTCCTCCCTGTTCATCAACAAAGCTTGAAATCCAGGAGTTATGTTTTCTTGGCCTTTTAACTCCAATTCGGGGCACATGAGAATTACTGGATAAGTAAGTTTGCGTAATCCCACGCTTGGCAAAAATACATAGAATTTTAAGAAAAGTTGGCCATTGGAAGCTCATGCCCTGAATGTGGATCGGTCTTGACTCACACATTAACTGCAACACAGTCTCCTTCAGCGTTCACACAGAGAGCCCCAGAGGGCTGGTTCAACACTTACCCTGCTGTCCTCTGTGTCTTCAGGACCCGCTGACAGCTCCACATACTCCGCGTGAGCTTCTCCTACTCTGCTTCCGAGTCACATAGAATAAAGACTTTCTGAGCAAATAAATTGCTTGGGACCCAAAGCTACCATGTACTGACTTTATGTGGCTGAGCTATTCCAATTATATGCTCTACAAGTGCATCTCAGATGCCCGTGGTGACTGACGCTTGGCTGGCATCACAGCTGCACGGATTTTGCCACACAACGCACTCGCCAGACCAACAGCTCCCCGCTCCAGGCCGCTGTCTCTAGCTGGGGATTCCACACCATGCCTCTGGCCTGCTCCGAGAAGCCGGTATTGCAGTGGGAAGATGAACAAAGCTTGTGGTAACCTAAACCCCTCGTGAAACGAGACTCCTGTAGCATCAGGAGGCTGCCCGGACAGCTAACACCTGACATGCTACCTTATCCACGTCTACAGGCCCTGTTACGATTAGAACTTAACTCCCCTCCCAACTGCAATTTACTTCCACCAGCCTGATAATAGTAATTGCAGGGAGAAATGGTTCACGCCACTAATGATGCCGCTTATAACCGGCAAGAAGGGCAGCGATAATCTGCCTTGAAACAAGGCTTTATGGTTCCCATATATTTGAAGTTTCCATGGGTTTGAAGTCATCAAAATTCAGGTTTGACAACTGTGAGGATGAATTTCACATGTCTGTGTTTTGTTTGTTTGCTTTTAGAAAAGCATTATTCTGAAAAATGCCCCATGGAGCAGCACTTGTTTGCTGCCGGAGTGCCCAGCTATTTTAATATGCTTTATTGCACTCTTCAGAGAACATGTTTCTGCTGGTGTGTAAGATCTGGGAGCTGTCTGCATGCCAAGGCAATGCCCCCTAAATGAAGTCTTACATAAACCTGACAACGTGTCTTCAGATAGAAATAATCGCAACAGGCTCCTATAGAGCCATAAAAAAAAAAAAAAAAAAAAAAAAAAACTGTTGGTGAGCCATCAAAACAAAATCTGGCCAAGCAAATTCTTCAAAAAGCCTGAATCATTGGAGGAGCATGCCAGTAACATTTTACCATAGGTTTTGTTTTTTTTTAGATACTGGTATATTTTCTTTTTTCTCCTCTTTCCATCATTTTCTTCCCTCTTTTTCTCCCCCTCCTTTTCTCCTTCCCTCCCTCTCTTCCTTTCTTCCTTCCTTTCAGCAGACCTTTTGCTCTCTCTCCTTCCTTTTTTCCCTCTTGCTCTCATGTCTGTCTCCTTGCCTTTCCTCCCCCACCACATGCTACAGCTCAGACTCTTATTTTATTGTCAACCCACCCAATACTCCTACATTCCAAATAGCCTGCACTGCGAATTTTCACTCTCTCTTGGATTACTGCAATGTTATCCAGCCTGCATCTTTCCAGAAGGTGGTTTAGCATCTCTCTCCTCCACTGAAGAACCCTCCACGGCTTCCCAGTGGGTGCAAGATGAAGCCCTACTCCTCAGCCTTGAGTACAAGACCCCCGGTCCAGCCCCAAGCCCTATCCCCCACTCACTCTCCACAGCCTCCCTTCACATCTTCCAACCCCAAGCACACCTGACACCTCCCAAATAAGCTTGGCCTCATTGCAACTTTGAGAACGCTTCTGCTCACTCCTTTTCACGAAAGGCTGAGTCTGCCTTTCAGGCCCAAGCCCTTCCCTAACTTCCTCAGGCAAAGTTAGTTACTCTCCCCCTCAGGTTAACATTGCATCACAGATATTTATTACTGGCTGTCTCCCCAAATAGGTTAAGAGTTCCTAGGGCAAAAGTGTTGCTGACTCACCCACCAGGCAGTTGCTCAATAAAGATTTGCTGAATGAACTTTGTTTCTTTGAGTTTCTCCTAGATATTTTATAAGTGGGAAGAAGCTAGCAGAGTACAGTATTTCCCAGTCTGAATGTGTGGGTTCAAATCTCCCATCTGTGACTTGAGCAAGTTACTTAATTTCTTGGTGCCTCAGTTTCCCCATCTGTGGAAATAATAATATTGTCCAACTCTAGCATGCTTGTGAAATTAAATGAGTTGCTATGTATAATGTAGTTAGAATACTGCCTGGGAAACAGAAAGAGATGCATTTTACATGAGTGTTTGTTAAATAAAATGAAGGTAATTCTGATGATACCCCATGGCTGTCCCGGTTGTGCTTGGGGGAGAAAGTTCCAGACACTATCAAGACTGGCTTGATCTAGATGAGTAGATCCTTTATTAGAAATTTAAGTGTCTTCCTTATGCCTCCAATCAAAAGGACAGATGCTAACACCAAGAATAAAACACCATTCCACAAGAAAATTAAAAGTGGGCTTATGCCACACTCAAGGCTATTGCATGGGCTAGTGCATTGGGTCTGGAAGGCATTGGAAAAAAACTAGTTAAGAAACTATAATTCTTAGACTATCCTATATGGAAAAGTGCATATTGGTTCTAAACTATTTAAAAGAAAACGTGTCTGTGTCCAGAAAAGGAGTTAGAAAGAAGTTTAACACCATGCAATTTAACCTCAAAACATGAGCAGAAGTTAAAACTTAGTGTCCAGAGACAACAGCCAAAGGGACCTCTTTTTTCCTTTTGTTTAAAGGTAAAGCAAAAAGGAGATTTTATGGGTTGAAATTCTGCAAAATATACCTTCACTCTTCACAAGCAGCCCTGCACACATGCTGGCCGTGTCTCTTGCACGTGCCATCCTGCACATGCCTTGTGCCCCAGCTGTCCCGGCAGTCCTGGAAAAACCCACACAGAGGCTCACACTTGCACACCGTGGCTTGGCAGCTGCCTTGCCTGGGATGGCCTCCTTCACGTAACACTCATTCTGGTATCACTTTTGCTCCGAAGACTTTCCTTGCTCTCTCTAAGAGCCTCAATGTCCTCCCCCAGCATGCATACACATTTCTCAAAGCATTTATCATACTGCATGAAGACTGTACATTCACTTTCTCTCTCCCTCGCTAGACTGTGAGACTTTCAAGGGAGAAAGGGACTGTCCCTAGCTCCCCGTTGCTTCTTCAATGCTCAGCATGGTGCCTGGAACAAAGTTGGTGCTCAATAAATGGTCACTGGATGTTATTGAACAAGCAGGCTTCCCTGTGTCTATAGGGGCAAACCCATTGCCAGGTGCCTGTGGTAGCAACGCTGGGTCTCACCTGTGCATTGTTTTGCAGGGCCATACCCTGGGGATACCACACTTTATCACATGTGACAAAGCTAGAATGATTGTATGATTAAGCATCACATCTTTCAGGAAGAAGTAGTTAGGATTCCTTAAAAGGATTAGTAACTGTTGCATGTCCAGCAGCCTGAGCCAAGAATTTAAAATGAACTTAAATAATGTTTATGACTCGCTTATTTTAGGTGAAAATGCACAGAAATATGCACAGTAAAGCCACAATGGGATACCACTACACATTCCTCAGAATGACTAAAATTAAAAAAGACTGACATCATTAAGAACTGGAGAGACTGTGGAGCAACTGGAACTCTTATACACTGTTGGGGGCGCTGTGAGTTTGTACAACCGCTTTGGAAAGCTATTGTTGGAAGTTTATAATAAAGTTAAACACACACCTACCGTACGGTCTAGCAAATCTACTCCTAGGTCTATATCCAAGAGAAATACATATATCTGCCAAAGACAGCCCCAAACGGGAAACAACCCAGTTTCCTGTTATTGAACAGGAGAAAGAATAAATAAATTGTGGCATATCCATATAATCAATATTACTCAGCAATAAAACAGAATGAAATACCAATATACGCAACATGTATGAACTTTACAGATGTTATACTGAGCAAAATGTGTCAAATACATAAGAGTACGTGTTATGCAATATCATGTATAAGAAGTTCAAGAACAGGTAAAAGAAGAACATCTCACGTACAAGCTTAAATAACTCAACCAACTGTGTCACTATAATGACCTAATAGCACCTCCCTGGAGACTCTCCTTTATTCCTACATTCTTTCAGAGGAAGTCTTGGAGCAGGACTTCCAAAGCCATAGGCAGTGTGTCCCAAAGAGTGAAATGAAAGTTGAGTTTAGGAGGTAGGTCAATTTAAAAAGATTAACAGTAAATTTTTTTTTACAGTTATTTTTAGTTTTTGGCAAATGACACTTATTTTTCATTTGCAGAAATGATATAAAATTTCCTTTTAAAATAATTTATGTAAATCCAAAAGGTCAACATTAAAAAAGGAGAGAGACTGGTGATGGAATTATGGCAGTTTGGGATGATTTTACCCAAGATTCAAGAGGACCTCTAGGACTTCATAAATCCCTTGAAAATCTATGTAGGATTATATACTAATATGAATTTTTCCAGGAAGAGTGTCAACATTTTTCATTAGGTTCCCTTAAAGAACCCTGGCTCCAAAATGGTAGGAAGAATTGGCCTGGAATCAGAGCTGTACTGCTTGATATTGTAGCCACTAGCCACACGTGGCTATTGAGCACCCCATACGTGGCTAATTGGGGTGCTGTAAGTGTGCCATACACACCAGATTTTGAAGGCTTAACATGAAAAAGAGAATGTAAACTATCTCATTAATAATTTTTATATTGGTTACTTATTGGAATGATATTTTATGTACTGAGTTATATAAAATGTAGTATTAAAATTAATTTCACCTGTTGTTTTTCTTTTTTAATGTGGTTACTAGAAAATGTAAAATTACATATTTGGCTTGAATTTGTGGCTTACATTATATATTCAGTGGACTGTACTAGTTATAGTATAGGGCCAAGAAAAAGAAAATCTCAGAAGTCTTGGAGAAATTACAACTATGCATATATTTTAAAGCATATTTATAAAATAAGAAATTAGAGCTGAATTTGGAGAAAAAGATGAACTTTTATAAAATGCTGATTTGGAGAGAAATGATGACGTAGGTATAAATTTCATTTTGTCCCCTCAATCACTTAGCCAGGTAAATAAGCCAGTACTGGAATCTTAAACCTTTTTATCCTTTCAAATTAAAACTATGGTTTCCATAGGTTCAATCAGAGGTAGAAAATAGTAATTTTTTTGAAGTTCATAGGAAAAGTAGGTAAATGGGTTAAGTATCATTTTTTTTTGTTGCTGTTAATCTAATCTACATCCACCAAATAACAAGGAGTTTATTGTATTTGCCTTGGGCCAGGCCCAGCTCCCATCTCTGTTTTATGACCCCTCACACAAGGGTAATTAAAGTTTATAAAGTCTTTTGCAGGAATTCCTCAAACTCCTTTCTTTTCCCGGAGCCCTAGGAAGGCAAATTTCATCTCTGGGCTGCAGGTCCTGGGACATCACAGTCTCTCTTCACCTTTCCCTTTTTGAACTGAAAACCGATTGCTTCAGGGTATATACTTACCCAGATGCAAGGGAATGTTATTGTCATTTTTTTTCTTTTCCATTGTTATTGTCAAGGTTATGGCTCATCTAGAACCTTCTACTGAAGGTCATTTCTTGTTACAGAAGCTTGTATTTTCTGTAGCTGAACAAAATGTGAGGATATCTCTCACCTTCATTTTATTATGTAGTCCTACATCTAATCTTTTACAGAAAAAAACAAAGCCTTTAGCTCCATCTCCTCTCTTTAATATCCTATCACCTTTTGCAACACAAATGCACTCTGGGTACTATTAAATGGTCAGTCCCAGGTTGGTGCAGACACAGAACTCACAAGTGAAGTTGGCCATAAGTGCGTTTTTCTCTTGAGCATTACATTCATGCCCACTTGTCTCCCATTCATTCTACTCTCTACTCCAGAACACTCTAGAAATAGGCCTATGGTGTCCAGGGTTTCCATAAAATGATGGCATTGAGATGAGCTTTAAGTGGCCCACAAATGAAGTTACCATCACATTTTCCGCAATGAGTTGACTTGTTCTAACGGACTCAGGCCCCAGGCAACCCCAGTTCCCAGGCACATTATTTTGGATCCTGTTCTTTCTTCACTTCTCAGGAGCACATTTCTACCTGTTAAAATGGCAACTGCTCCCTACGCCAAGCAGGGCAGGAGGTGGTAATGGTTCTGTTTTGTTTTCGAAGAGTATTCTTAGGGCAGCAACGACAACAATCATACAGTGCAGCCAGCTACGTGGAGTGCAAGGGCACTGAGTATGGACTCAGGCTTCTCTAATTTTACTGTGCAGGAAAACCACCCGGGGGTCTTGTCAAAATGCAGGTTCTGATTTACCAGACCTGGAGTGGGCCCTGAGATTCTGCATTTCAAACAAGCTCCCTGGTGCTGCCAATGTTACTGGCCACACAAACCACACTTTGAATAGCAAAGAAGATCATCTCTAAGAAAACTTCCGTGTCCAGGATTCTATTAATATCATTTTGTGTGGCCAAAACCACCAATAGCTGGCATAATAAGCAGGTGCAGATTCTCCCTAGGACCTCTGCTCAAAGACTCCAGAAGTCATCATACCAGTTGTAGAAATTTATCTAAATAGGAGAGTTTAGAAATTAAGTCTGGGAATCTATTCCCAATTCATTTTGGTATCTTGAAATAAAGCAATCAGTGAATCAAAGTTACTGTCTCCTAGTTCTTTCAAATGCATATCTAGCTATTTTTTTCCCAGAATATCTCTACAAATGGGCCCCCTTTTTACCCCAGCTGGGTCTAGAATACTGCTGGGTGCAAAATCCATCTTAAGTTTATTCAGTAACTGGTTATATAAAGCTGCTATTTTGAATCCTTATGCAAAGAAAAATTTTGCTAAATAAATATTTACTACCCAATTTATCTGTTCTGTAAATACTAATGCTCCTATGTAAGGTTTGCTTAAAGTGGGAACTATCTCTTTCAAACCATATCTGATAAGTAGGATAAAAATAATTTATATTCATGGCAAGCATAAAATTTGCAGATTCTTCCATTATACTAGTTGTTTTTCAATTCCAAGTATGTCTGCTGCCATGTTTTTGATGCTGATATTCAATTCCTTGGTGTAGGTAAATTCCAAAAGCAATGATAAGGTACACTAAGTGGAAGTCAAAATGAAGCCTATATATGATATTTATTTATATGTGATTTTTCTACCTCTCTTGATTATAGGCAGATAGTTTTGTACCATATTGAGTGCTATATGCATACTATGCATCAAATACTGTTCCAGGTGCTGGCAGTTGGAGTGAGGGGTGAGAAGATGAATAATATTGGCCACCCTAGCCAGGCTCACCTGAGTGGTGGCAGGGGTGGGGGGACACAGACACCTGATTATGTACTTACAACAGAATATAATTACAATAGGGGTATCTGTAAAATACAATGAAGAACAGGGGCAGGACTGAATCACTGCCTGGATGGTCATGTCAGCCTCTGTGTCCTGCAGAAATGACCCTCACGCATGCATGTCTACATAACCTTAGCAAATTTGGGAATTTAATTTGCAGGAAAAGCAGAAGAAAGTGAATGGTCTTCTGTGGCGGACCACATGCTTGACATACCTGGCGTCATTTAATCCCAAAGATTAGAAATGTCAAGGCCACAGAGGTAGGATTTGAACTTACCTTTGTCTCGCATCAAAGTCCAAGTGAGTCTTAAGAAATTCTCAACTCTTTATGGAATTGGTTTCTTTATTTTCAAGTAACTAACTAATAATAGTAACAATAATAAACAGCAACAGCTGCTAACGCTTATATAGTTCTTTTACGTGGCAGGCGTTCACTGTCCTAAGCATTTTACATATATTAACTCATTTAATTTTCATAGTAACCCTATGAGATATTATCTCCATGTTATGGCTCACAAAACAGGCAAAGGCAAGTTAAATTATTTCTTCAGAGTCACACAGATAATATGTGGCAAAATTAGGAGTAAAATCTGAGAAATGTGGTCCTGGCGCCACTTTGCTGCTCAAAATGTGGTGTGTTGACGAGTGCCATGGACGTCACCCATGAGCTTTGTTGGGAATTTAGAGTCTCAGGCCCCACCTTGGACCTTGATTCAGAATCAGCATTTTTCTTTTTCAGACAGAGTCTCACTTTGTTGTCTGGGGTAGAGTGCTGTGGCGTCAGCACAGCTCACAGCAACCTCAAACTCCTGGGCTCAAGCAATCCTCCTGCCTCAGCCTCCCGAGTAGCTGGGACTACAGGCATGCAACATCATGCCCGGCTAATTTCTTTCTATTTTTAGTAGAGACAGGGTCTCGTTCTTGCTCA
>CAUYRT010010725.1:0-57661 GCA_963574885.1 Lepilemur ruficaudatus
CAAGCTTTTTAATTTGATCAGGTCCCATTTATTTATTTTTGTTGTTGCTGTGATTGCCTTTGGGGGTCTTCTTCATAAATTCTTTGCCTAGGCCAATGTCTACAAGAGTTTTTCCAGCATGTTCTTCTAGAATGCTTATACTTTCATGCCTTAGGTTTAAGTCTGTTATCCACTGTGAGTTGATTTTTGTGAGAGGTGAAAGGTGTGGATCCTGCTTCAGTCTTCTACATGTGGCTATCCAGTTTTCCCAGCACCATTTATTGAATAAGGATTCTTTTCCCCATTGTATGCTTTTGTCTGCTTTGTTGAAGATTAGATGGCTATATGAAGATGGTTTTATATCTGTCTTCTCTGTTCTGTTCCACTGGTCGATGTCCCTGTTCTTGTGCCAATACCAATGAGCTCTTTTTAATATAAATGATGGTAGTGCCCTCATATGGTTATGGGCAATTTCTCACTGAGCTCTTTTTAATATAAATGATGGTAGTGCCCTCATGTGGTTATAAAAGTAAATCCAAAATTAACATTTTTCATGTTTGTACTATATGTTTGCAACAGAAGAAATCAAGCAATATTTTGTGTTTCTATGTAATGAATAATATTGACAATTAATATAAGGAAATTTTAAAAGGTACCTTAAACTAAAATTTCCACACTGAAATTTTGAACAGGAAATCAATTATTAAAGGTTTTTTTGTGGGGTGCAGGGGTGGGCAGTGGTGGTAGCTAACACCTATAAGCCTAGCACTCTGGGAGGCCAAGGCAGGAGGATCACTTGAGGTCAGGAGTTTGAGACCAGCCTGCCTGAGCAAGAGTGAGACCCTTCCCCCCGCCACCCCTGGTCTCTACAAAAAACAGAAAAAAATTAGCCAGGTATGCTGGCACACATCTGTAGTACCAGTTACTTGGGAGGTTGAGGCAGGAGAATCACTTGAGCCCAGGAGTTGGGGGTTGCAGTGACCTGTAATGGCGCACTGCACTCCACCCAGGGCAATAGAGCAACTCCATCTCAAAAAGAAAAATAATTTTTTTTTTATCAATTCATAATGAAAGAAGAAAGAACTGGGAAAATACATTTTTTGAGAGAGAAAATGTTTAGATTCTCTGTTGAATTTAGTTTTTAAAAGATACACATTTTGCTTATATCTGTGATGGAATGTAGACTTCCCATTTCTACACTTTTTTTTTTAAATTTGCTTTTGAAGGATACCCACTTCTACCCTGTTTTAACAGAGCCTTAAGGTAGTCCAAGCAGGGCTAAATTTTCATTCAGTTTTCTCTCTCAAAATGAATATTCTGTACCTCTTAGTATCTGAAAATTGTCATATTTCCTCAGTCTTCTCTAGTGTTTAACTCTTCATAGAACAGTTATAAATATAAATTCTATAAATACCATGATATCGAACAAAACACCGTAAGTTATAAATAAAATGAAAGCATTTACCAGCTTAAGAAATAAATTATAACAAACACCTTGAAAGTAGTTTAATTTTTAAACAATTTAACTTTTTTAGGTCAGCAAAAGAGAGAGAGCTGACCATCATCCCAGGACAGCTACAATTACACCATCAGAAAATACCCATTTTCGGGTAATTCCCAGTGAGGACAACCTCATAAGTGAAGTTGAGAAGGATGCTTCCATTGAAGACACTGTCTGTACTATTGTGAAACCCAAACCCAGAGCCCTGTGTAAGCAGATGAGCGATGCCCCTTCTGCTGCAGAACTCCTCCAGCCTCCTCTTGAGAATCCTCAGATTTCATCTATGTTAGATGCAGACCACCTTCCCAGCCCATCCTCTGTGGAGGCTGCCTCAGAATCCAAACCAGCAGCCAAAGTAGACTCGCCGTCGAAGAAGAAAGGTAATCGTTTGTTTAATTTGGCATCAGGTACTCTAAATTTAGATGGTGCATTATGTCAGTGTTTCAAGTGATGTGTGATGGCCACCTTTATGTTTGTATTCCTGGTCAGAACCCATTGTACTTTCTTATGCTCACTTGTGATTGTGGCTTCTCCATTGGGAAGTCCAGTGGAGGCAAGGCTGTAACCTCACTACTGCCTCTCAGCTGTTGCTACTCAGTATGTTCTTAAGAAGCATTTACTGAGAAAATAAATGAGTTCTAATCAATTAATGAGTAAAAGTAACTACTTTATTAAGGCATGTCAATAAAGTGAAGTGGAATCCTAAACAGAAAAAATTAGAATAGAAAAAAATATTTCCACTTGAAACTTTGTTTAGTTGAGGCCAAATTAAATATTTCGCAATGATATGGGATAAAAATAAATGTATGTTAATTATTGGTATGTGTTCTCTTCTTTCACTGATTACTTCTTTCTAAGCTAGGTAGAGAGAAAACAGTATCCAGCTCTTGGCTCTGCAGTGCTGTCTCACTTTAAGAACACAAGTTTAATCAGAATATTCTTACTATTTAAAACTGTAAAGTTAACCACTGATACTTGGTACAGTGAGAGCTAGAACACATATACTCTCTGAACACTGGCCTTGCATCCTACTTTTAGGGAAGTGTGAAACCTTACCTACTCACTTTTTTTTGTAATTCTAACACCAAAGGTTAGATAATCATGAACTGACAATAAATATCCGCTACAGGTATGGACCTTCAAGGTCACTTAAATAATTTATCTAAAATAAAAGAGTGTCACTGTCAAGGGGTTTGTGGCCAAATCTGACCATTCAGCTGACAGTGGCTTAACTGGGCACATGCTCTTTCACCAAAAGCCCGTAACTATTTTTCTGTTCTAAGAAATGTTAATGCAGAAAATCTAGTTCTTCTAGGACGAGTGCTTTGTTTTAGTGTAGGCAGTAATGACCCCTGTTTGTAGTGCAGGAGCTGACCAGAGATAGGGACTCTGGCTTCCACCAGTATTTTCGCTTCATTTTTTTTACATCCAACTTTTTATTATGAAAAATTGTATATGTATTCTCTCCACTCACACACATACAGTTTTTTTTGTTTATTTTGTTTGTTTGAGACAGTCTTGCTCTAGTTAGGGTGCCATGGCATCATAGCTCACTGCAGCCTCACACTCCTGGGCTCAAGCCATCCTCCTGCCTCAGCCTCCCAAATAGCTGGGACTACAGGTGCGTGCCACTATGCCCGGCTAATTTTTTCTATTTTTAATAGAGACAAGGGTCTTGCTCTTGCTCGCGGGTCTTAAACTCCTGACTTCAAGTGATCCTCCTGCCTCGGCCTCCCAGAGTGCTAGGATTACAGGCATGAGTCACTGTGCCTGATGTACAGTTTTTTACTGTTGTAAAACATTTGAAAACAGTTATAGGCATGACATTTCACCCTTAAATACACCAGGATGCCCCTTCTAAGAACAAAAACATTCTCTGCATAGCCCCAGTACCATTGTCATCTTGAAGAATCCATATTTACATTTCCCCAATATACAAGAATATTTTTAGCTCATTTTTTTCCCAAACCAAAATCCCATCAAGGTTCACGTGTTGCATTTGATTTTATGTTTCTTTAATCGTTTTTAAAAATAGCACCCTGCTACCTTCTTTCCCCTCATACAGCCCCATTTACCCTGGAACCCCTTCTACACCCATGATAGTGACCTTTTAAAGAACCCAGCCACTTGCCTCGTCACAGACTTCCTTGTGTTCTGAATGTGGTCTGGTTGTTTTTTCAAGGTGACATCTTCATATTTTCTTAACTGGAAATTAGCTCTAAAATAGAAATGGAATATGGACCACATATGTAATTTTGAGTCTTATAGCCACTTTATTTTATTTATTTATTTTTAAAGTAGTGGCAGGGTCTTGCTGTGTTGCCCAAGCTGGCCTCAAACTCCTGACCTCAAGTGGTCTTCCCACCTCAGCCTCTCAAAGTTCTGGGATTACAGGCATGAGCTACCATGCCTGGCCGATAGCCACACAAATGATAGCTACAGTAACTTTAATATGTAATCAATATGAAATATAAAAAGTACTAAGGAGATATTTTGTAGTTTTAAAGTGGTTTTATACATTTTTTTAACACAGTTTTCATAACCTTTAGACCAGCAGCAGTTTAAGTTGCTCAGCAGCCACGACAGTGGGTAGGTAATACAGCTCTAGAGGCTTAATTAGATTTTAGTTTTTGAATAGGAGATTGCTTTATGGGTTGTATTAGGTACTTTATACTTTATCTCATGATGACCCACTTAGTGATGCTGAATTTGGTCATTGTTTAAGGTGCCAGATTTATTCATCTGGCAGGCAAGGAAAGGATTTCTTTCTTTTGTAAATATGTGGGTTGATACTTGGGCATCATATGAATGTTCTGTTCCCCTACAACCTTCCCTTCATGGTTTGAGAGTAATGGCCTTCATGCCCAACGCAGGTGTTTGTGTCAAGTTTGGTCATGCTTGTTCTTACCTATAATTTTAGAAAAAAAAACTTCATTAAATCTAAGTTATTTAGGCGCTAGGATTATTTATGTAACAGCAAATGAAAGAATGAGTAAATCAGCAGGTTTATTGAGCACTGAACTTCTCTTCCACTGGCATGGATGGTTGAGAACCAGCACAACTAAAAAAGGTTAATTGACACTTGTAAAAATAAAATCCTATTCAAATCAGGGTCAGTCTCATTGTTTGCAAACCTTTGTGTTTTTTACAGAGTGGTCAGAAATGAAGAATAACTAAATTCTGACCTCTGTTTTTTTTTTTTTTTTTTTTTGTAACATGTAAAAACAGGTATTCACAAGAGAAGCCAGCACCAGGGACCAGATGATATTTACCTTGATGACCTAAAGGCTCTAGAACCTGAAGTTGCAGCTCTCTATTTCCCTAAAAGGTAGTGTGTTCCTTGTATATTTAAGGGTGGACAGCTCTGAAATATTCTAATAATTTCTAGAGCAAAACATTTCGTCTGAGGAAAATGACCAAGGTGATGGTGTCCCTTAGCCATCACCTTTGTGTGGCTTCAGGTTTTGGAAAATTCAGAAATAGTGCGTGTGTTATTTTGACTGTTGGGATTTGAAATTAATAATGACCTGTTCATGAAGACATTTTCAATACAATGAGGAGAGAAACACTAGTTAACCTACATGAGGGCATATGAATTCAGCTAAGTACTTTTTATAGTTATTAATGCAAATTCAACATGCTTAGGAAAGTTTTTAGGCATTTTTTAAATGTTTTACAAAGAATGCCTTCACTCCTTTGGAGAGTCTGAGATCCATCCCAAGCCTTTTCTGAACTCAGACCTGGGTCTAGTGAGACACCCTTCCAGCAGGCCGGCATGCCCCACGTTCCCTGCAGCCCCCAGTTTCACATAGCCTCTCTCTTGGTCCCTCATGGTTTTCCCATTTGACTAACTTAATATGATACATTTGGACTGTCTTCCCAAGTTCATTGCCACTCTTAGGGGAATTCCATGTAATACTCTGGTTACAAAAAACAGCTGAACTTTTTCTCTGTGGAAAGTGGACTTGAATATACTGAATCATAGGCACACAATTAAATACTTCTTAATGAGTTGTTGAAAAACATTTCGTTTTTTATTTGGAATAGAAAAATGGGATTGACATAAAGATATTTAAAATATAGATATTTTTAGGAGGTTCTTAAAACTCTTATCTAGCTTTGTACCCTAAATTAGATTCAAAATAGCTACTTCATTTGAAATGATAAGTTGAATTTTTTTAAGGTAGGAAAACTGAAACTGCTTTCTTTTATGACAATAGGATAGTTAAAGTGTAAGCTGTCATAGAATTGTCACTTTTTTCTATATTTTCCAAACTTTAACATTTTTTTTCTTTTTTCTTTTCTTTTTTTTTTTTTTTTTTTTTGAGACAGTCTTGCTCTGTCGTCCTGGGTAGAGTGCAGTGGCATCATCCATTGTAGCTCACTGCAGCTTCCAACTCCTGGGCTCTGGTGATCCTCTTGCCTCAGCCTCCCAAGTAGCTGGGACTACAGGCATGTGCCACAACATCTGGCTAATTTTTCTATTTTTAATAGAAACACCCAGGCTGGTGTTGAACTCCTGAGCTCAAGGATTCTTCCCGCCTTGGCCTCCCAGAGTACTAGGATTACAGGTGTGAGCCACTGCACCTAGCCCTTAATTGTTTATTTACATTGGTATTCCTTAGGAAACTAAGATGTCTGAGTTTCCTTTTTTAGAAATAGGGAGAGTAACTAATGCAATGGGACCTTTATACATGCTACTGTAATTTAAATGTGTAGGGTCACTGTCTATCCACTAAGCTTCTTACCTCATGAATTATTTCTTGAGACATTTCATAAATACTTAAAAGTAGTGGGACTGTTTTAATGCCTATAAGCATTTGTTTTTTCAGGATCATTATCATCTTTAATACTGAATATCCAGGATTTATAATTATAGCTTAAACCTTAATATAAATCACATCACTCTTGTGGATTTGGTGACATGTTGAGTTAGATGACATTAGATGTGCATAGATGTTGTTACTTGCTTGGGGGGTAGCACTAAGTAGCTCCTATAACTGATGAAGATCTCATTGGCTTACCACAGTAGAAGTCGATTTTTTGTTCATGTGATAACATTCAGTGTTGGTGTTTGGGTGGAGGCCTTGCACATAGGGTTGCAGGAACACAGGTTCCTTCCATCTGGAGGCTCCACTATGCCCTTAAGGGCCTAGAGTACAAGGTTTGTAGGCAACAGACAAGGAAAGGAGGGAGCATCACACAGGAGAGGGCCCCTGGGGAAGGGCCACACACCCCTTCTGTCCACGTCGACAGCTCAGTCATGTGGTCACACCTAATTGCAAGGGGGGCCATCGCCATGTACCCCATGAAAGGACTCAGGTGTTGCGAACACATGGCACTCTTCCAACTGTGTTTTACCCAAGGGTAGGCCGGGCGCCTTCCATCTCAGCCTCACAGTAGGTTTTGCTGCTTTACCATTTCCAGTGAGAACATTCTATCTAATTCTCAATTTTGTGGTGTGAGTGTTCATTGCTATTAAGAGAAAAAATTTCCAAAAACCTAAGTCTTTGTTTGGTTTAAATGCAAAACAATATTTTAATAGCTTTTGAAACTGCCTTCTATTTATAATGTATCTGTACCCTGCTGCCACCTACTGCTCAAAGTTGAGTTGGGGTTTTTCCAAAAAATCCGGTAACTTCACTGGATCTCATATTGTTTTTTAAAATCGAACATTAAAAATACTAGCTTTTTAATAAAATAAATGAATTTGAAAATTCTAGAACAGTGTCTCAAATGTGACATTAAATACCTATTCAAAAGTGTACAGTAGTAAACATTTGTGACTCAGAGAGGACTTAAGGTGCCATTTCTTTGTTCATTTTCTCCCAAATTTATTCTCCATTATAAGAGGTTTCCCTTAATCACCTGAAACCTGGTTTCTGTGCCTTACCATCTAGAAAAATGAAAATATTGAATAACCTCATCTTTGGTTCTGGCCCTCACCTGTAAGAACAGTTTACTTCCAATTTATTTCTCAATACCTTTCTTTTTCTAGATGAGTCCAGACTCTCAAGAATTTTCTCATGCTTAATTTCTCTTTTGGTTTTCCTCTCCCCAACGTCCCCGCCTTAATTTCTGCTTCCTTTTTTGTGAGACAATAGATGAACTTAGAAAAGCCTTGTTTTTTTTTTGTTTTTTTTTTGTTTTTTTTAAGAATATAGCCATTGACTATAGTAATTTTCTACAGGATGTATATTAGTACTGCAGCTTTTTCTAGGAAGTTAGGATCAAAAGGTTTCCAAACATCAGATTTTCTTAATTACCCTGTCATTTTCATCATGGAAATGTAAGTAAATACTTACAACTCTTTTACTCCTTTAATTAAAATCAGACAAGCCACGGTTGAAATGTTTGCATTATGGTGAATGACTATAGTGATTCTTTAACATACTTACTGTATTCACAGTTAATTCCTCAGTAGCACTATGTTAGGTTGTCTTGAATGTCATTTGTGATACGATTCTAAACCCTACCTAAAAAAAGCTTTGTCTGACTGTGTCCATCTGCCCATTTTTGTAAGAGTATGTTATTTGGTTTGAGCTCCCATAGAGCTGTGTAGTAAGCTAGGAGTATAAGAAGTTGTAATAAATCGTTTTCTCCCCCATCTGCTGTCCACAGTGAATCGGACCCCAGCTCCAGGCAATGGCCCGAGTCCGACACACTCTCTGGCTCCCAGTCCCCACAATCTGTGGGAAGTGCGGCTGCTGATAGCGGCACCGAGTGCCTCTCGGATTCTGCTATGGACTTGCCCGACGTCACCCTCTCCCTGTGCGGGGGCCTCAGTGAGAACGGAGAAATTTCTAAAGGTGTGCTGGGTGGTCATGCTCTTCCTCCACTTCAGAGAGCAGCCTGGTCATAACTGGATTAAAACCTGCCATTTAGCTCTGTGGGGTGTTTAAATTGTTTAGTGATCTTGTTCAAGTAACAGGTATTTTTCTATAATGTCAGACCCTTAGACCGTCATTTGAAGGACCTCTTATGGTGTGGCTTTGGTGAGGGAGTATGCCTAAAAGGCTCTGATTTCGAGTTAAGAGGTTGAGAGTTCTCAGGCTGTCCTGTTGGCTGAGTGGCCAGGGTCCAGTCACACTGCATCGGTTTTCTCACCTGTGAAGTTATTGAAATAGTTGTGGGACTGGGGTCCAGCTACACTCCTGGAAGCACTGGACCTTAAATGTGAGTGTAGGGCCCTGAAGTTAGAGAAAATTGATCGTTCACAGAAATGGTCTTTCTGGCAAAAACTAGGATTACTTTCTGTATCAGTCTCGAGAGTTGGCCCGCAAGAGTAAAACTTGCTCAAGAGTAAGGAAGGAGCTTAGCGGAGATAGTCGGGATTCCTCCAGGTGGGGCTGAGTAGCCGTGTACACGTCTGTCCTTAATTCTTCAGCCTTTATGGTTTTACTTTCCTCTTTCAACTGAACTCGTTAGTATTTTCTCAGTTTGGCTGGTGGCCCCTGATTGATTTTCCTCTGAGGAGAGATTTTCCTTCCGTGACTAGCATCATCATTTGTCTTCTTTCCTCCTCAGAGGGACTTGAAGGCGTGACGCGGCATGCTGGGTGGCTAGACTCTTAAAACTGTTTTCCTGAAGTTTTTCTGATCTAGGATGACAGGATACTTATTATCCCTGTGTCTTCTCCATTTCTTCTTGTTTATTTGTTTTATATTTTACAAGAAATTAAGAGTATGTTATGGTTCCTCATAAGGACAAAATTAAATACATCACATTCTTTTTATAATCCTCATAAACCCTCCATTAAAAAAGCTACATGGGAAGGGATGGAAAATATAAAATTTATACTTTTGTTATAAATATTGGTATCTTAGTCCGGTAGCATTTGTTATTGAAAGAGGCAGAAATGGCAAGTAAAAGTAAATAATGACACATTACCTGGAGGAACAATCCAAGTGAGAAATTTCTCTGTTGGTCTGGATCTCCTAGAGTGCAGGTTTAGGAACGGGGTATAACATTCATATAAATTCTCATTCACTCAGCAAGAACTTGGTATTTATTTCTTGACAGACCCTGAGCTACATTCTGGGTTTATTTTTTTGTTCTCCAAGCAATTATAAGACATTTTGTTCCTTTTCTAATGTAACATGCCCTTAAAGTTGTAAGACCTCCGTGAATATTCCCCAGTTATGCAGTTGCCTGCCAGTAAAGTTACATGAGAATGGAACTTAGAGTTTTCATTAGTCCTGTGTGTGTGTCTCTGTCTGTCTATCTTCCCTTTCCTCTCTCTGGCTACATTTGTAACCTGTTTTTCCAAAAGTCTCTGGATATCCCTTTCTCCTATTGTTTGTGTGTTTGTTCTAATTGGGGGAGGAGTGGTGAAAGTGGGGGAGGATAGAAAAGTATTTTTTTCTCCTCATGTGGGGATTGGTATAATCTCTAACCAAGTTGATTATTACTATTTTATATTGCAGAAAAATTCATGGAGCATATCATTACTTATCACGAATTTGCAGAAAACCCTGGACTCATAGACAATCCCAATCTTGTAATACGGATATATAATCGGTAAATTCCTCTTGGCTTTTATAATTCTTAAATATTCTTGCAGGTTTTTTTATAAGTGCTATTTTTAATTATTACAGTTTTCCTTGCTATGAAATTTGTCATCTCATGTAAATGAGCCAGTGAGCAGTGACTTTGAAGTGAAAATGAAGCCTCAACTTTATTTTTAAATGAGGCATTGAAATATTATTCTGTTTGATAGATTTTACTCCTCCTCTGTTTGGAGAAGTTAGGCTTGAAGCAGAGATTATTCATGTGACAAAAAATTTAGCTGATCATCTTTTTATTGAAAAGAATAAGCAATTTTATATTATTTCTACTTCTCTCTTCCTTCCCCTCTCTCTCTTCCCTTCCCTCTGTCTCGCTCACTTTCACCATGTGATGGTTTTGTACAACTTCTGTTTATTGCAGTTACTATAACTGGGCTTTGGCTGCTCCCATGGTCCTCAGCTTGCAGGTGTTCCAGAAGAGTTTGCCTAAGGTGAGATGACCCACCCTTTGTTGCTTTCTCCAAAGTGTCAACAGCACATAGTACTTAGAAAAATCTGTATGTGTATATTTCTGAACTTAGTACTATTCAAAGGCTTACTTGAATTTAATAGAAAAGATTAAAGATCCATATGTACTTACTAAAACTATCTCATGCCCAAACTCTAGGAAATTAGTTGGGCTGCTACTTTTTCCTGTCATTTTTATTAGATATTTGTACCAGTTTTTGATAGTGTATAAAAGCTGAGAAATTTCACTAACTGTCCGTATGGCATGAATGAAAAGAAATTTTTTCCCCTCATTAAGAAGAAGCGTCAAGAAAGAGGTTGATGTGATCAACAGAAGCTTGATATTGGTGTGGTTAGGTCAGATTGTGGCCGAGACACCTCTTATGTAGAACCTCAAGATTTGTTTTTAATCTGTCCACCAAGAAGACCTCATCAGCCTCATTGGTCCTTGTAACTCGTGAGAACCGCATTTTTCAAAGATAGAGAAATGAGAGCTGCCCACCTGCCAGTGCTTAAAGTCCTACGTAGCTGGACCAACTGGCCTTATGCCACAGAACTGCCATGAAGCCATGCCACCACGAAAGCAGGACAGTGTCCATCTTTCAGAGATGTTACAAACACCAGGGGAGTTTGGAGAGCATTACTCACATTCCGTGATGAGGCACTGTCCTGCAGGGCAACAGTGGAAAGTCATCAGGTGCTGTGTGACCAGTAGATTGCCCATAATAACCCATGCTGACTGTTTGCAGGCCACAGTTGAATCCTGGGTTAAAGATAAGATGCCAAAGAAATCTGGTCGCTGGTGGTTTTGGCGTAAGAGAGAAAGCATGACCAAACAGGTAACAGACCTACAGGTAATTGTTTCTGTGGGCTGAAAGAAGTGAATCTTTCCTTTATTCAAAAAACCTTTTTGCCCAGCACAAGAAAGTGGGTCATACAGTGCTATTTTACAATAACAACAGTTACCATTTTTGAGCAATTATTGCATGCAGGAGCTTTGCTAGGTCAGTGTTATCTCTAGCCTTTACTATAGGTCAGTACTAGAGATGTTTGAATTGCCCTTTCACAGGTGAGGGAACTTGGGCACAAAGAAGTCATGTAGTTTGATGAGGGTCATGTAAGCAGTGAGGGATAGAACTGAGGCTGGCCCTCGAGTCTGACTTCATAGTCAGTGCTCTTTCCACTTCTCTGCTTTATCTTTCAGATATATGCAAAAGGTTATTATCCTCCTGTATAACTCTAGGTACGATAACCAGAAACTGCTCTAGCGAGGTGCCCACAGAACAAGTTCATCCAGGGAACCATACTAAATGAGCAGTAGATCAGGTCTTCATTTGCCAACACTTTCTGAAAAAGAGGGTTCAGTGAGTTTCACCTGTTTTTCAAATGTCAGAAGAGTAGTCATACCTGAGCCAAGTTCATGTCCACGTCACTGTGGAGGTTGCCTTCCAGTCCCTTCTGCATGTGCTGAGCCACTCCCAGGAGAAGGAAGAATCAGTCACTTCTATTTAGCAGACACCAGGAGGTGCCTCTGCCAGATACTTAACAAGTTTGGGCCAGTTGTATCATATTTTGTGACTTGAAATGGTGCTCTTAAAATTTTTTACTTCTAGCTCTGTAGGCACGGCTTTCTGCATAGCAGCATGTGTGACTTCTATCTTAGGTTTCTGTTCTTTGACTCAAGGTAGAAAAAGTCTGTTTTTTGAGCATTTTTAAGTTGTGGGTTCAGAAAGCAGTTGTGTTCTTTCCTAGAGAGGCCTGCTGTTGAATCTTGGCTTATCTGCAGGGAAAGCATTGCACATTGCCATTACCATCTTGCTGTTTTAGCTGCCAGAATCCAAGGAGGGAAAATCTGAGGTGCCGCCAACCCGTGACCTGCCGTCAAGCGCAGAGGAGCCAGCAAGTGCCAGGTGGGCGCCCTGTCCTTCCTCCCAGCTCATGGCACTCAGGGAGCTCCTGCTTGGCCATTGCTTCTAAGTTGATCTTGGCCACTTAGTTTAATTCTTAGAAACCTCTTTCTCCTATAGATGTGACAGTAAGTGGCATGTTTGTGCCCCTGAGCAGGTGACAACTGCTTTTCTAAAAAATATTATCAGCTTAGAGGAGTAAATATGCCTATGACTGCTTCCTAAATACCTGCCCCATGATGGAGCCATGGAATCAGGTGCCCAGGGAAGGCAGGACTGTGGAAAGGGATGTTTAGGGGAATTGTCCCTTGTGCTTGGGCTCCCCTTGCTTCCTGTCAGGTGCCAGGAAGAATCTGAAGGGTGGGCTTCGGTGAATTTCATTTTCTGGGAGAAACCCTTGGACGTGTGGGTTGGCCCTGCTCTGAGAGGAGTGGTTGCAGTGTGCCGTTCTCGCCTCTGCCTCTGCTCACTTCCCTAGTCCATGCTTCCTTCTCCCCTCCCCTGCCTCTTTCATCTTGTGTCTAAGTAAGAGGGTTTACTTTCTTCCTCTTTACCCTCTTCTTTTAAGGGCTGTATGAAATCTTTACTAGTGTTTTGAAATCAGTATAAGCAATTACATTTTTTTCAATTTGTAATTTTGACAGATATACAGCCTTTTCAACAAGAGTCAGTAGACCTCATAGCATTCACAGGGCATAGCAGAGAATAACAGATGAAAACCAGAAAGTAACTGCTTGCCAGTTGTGAGAGGGAGGAACAGGTGGCCTTGTCGGTTAATGGTATGAATATCTCAGGCATAAGGAGCTGTGGATATGGGAGAATGGCAGAGGAAATAATTCTTCCCTTCCCTAGAAAGGATTTAGGATATTCTCATTGTCTTGATCCTAAATGGAAAGCTGTCATCAACGAATGCCCTGTTGCCTCTTCAGTAACTGGGTTGATGTTGAATAGGCCGACAGAGGATGACTCCTCGAGTGATGAGGGGTCACAGGAGCTTGAAGAATCCATCAAAGTGGACCCTGTCCCTACGGAGCCCCTGAGCCACGGCAGTACAACTTCGTACAAGAAGTCCCTCCGGCTCTCCTCGGACCAGATAGTGAGTCCTGTGTGATCTGTGTGTGTCCAGTGGGACTTACATCAGTAACCATCTAATCTGATGCACTGCTTCTTCTGTCCACCCCGTCCCCAGCCGTACACGCACTACATGATGTCATGTAAATTCTCGGCCACAGTGGAACAGGGACCCCCACCTGGGAAGCCTGCGACGGTGGTTCCTCCACCCACCCTAGACCTCTTTCCTTAGTTTCTGGGAGTGGCCCAAGGAAGCAGTATTTTTAACATGATTGTCCAATGAATCTTACATAGCTAACCCAGCACTGGGCCACATGCTGTCTCTTGGGAATCACAGCAATAGAGAAAGGACATTTTAGACACAGTTTCCCATTTCTTATTTATTTCCCACCTCCTGACTTTGACCCATTTTCAGTGTGAAACGGTCTTGCTGAGACCAGCAGAAGGTTGTGGCCAAGGCAGGGATTCTCAGGTTTGGAAGAAGAGCAGAGAGGTTTTGTTTTGTGAGGTTCAGAGAAATCCTTGGAATCCTAAAACACTGTGGGTCCTCGGCCCCTGGCGTTGTGAGTGAGTTCAGCACAGGCAGGCTGTGCTGTGCTCATGCCAAGGAGACCGTCCTGCCTCTCGTTGCCACGATCCCTGGACACAAGTTATTGTCTCGTAAAATTTTTAACTCTGTTCGTTGCAAACTGTATGTTATTAGCTGATTTTCTTTATTCTTATGCTTTTTTAAAAAGGCAAAACTGAAGCTCCACGATGGCCCAAATGATATTGTGTTTAGTATTACAACCCAGTATCAAGGTACCTGCCGCTGTGCAGGGACCATTTACCTGTGGAACTGGAATGACAAGATCATCATTTCCGATATCGACGGAACAATAACCAAGTAAGCTCTAGCCGGATGTGGTGTGGGAGCAACTCTGCACCCAGGGAGGCACAGTCAGTGTGTGGCGGGGATCCCTCAGCCGGGGTACTCGGTCCCAGCCTCGTGTGAACCATCTGCCCTGAGATGGCCTGAGAGGAGTCCACACAGGGTCATTTATGGAAGGAGAAGATGGAGGGAGCCAAGACAGATTTAATGTCAAAAACAACTCTTGATAAGATTTAGTTATTTGGTCTCAATTTTGAGGTAAAAACAGAAGCTGTTGACATTAAGGAAGAGAAAATGAGGAGGTGTGTTGTAAATTGTCTCTGAAAACTAACATCTGGCTCTTGTGGGACTCCACTGTTAGAAGTACCTCAGTGGGTGGGTTTGCAGGCGACTGCCTTGCAGTCGCATGGTACTATGGAGAAATTGGCTTGCAGAGTGGGCCGTTGCTTATGGGCAGATGATATTCAGCCAAATAGGAAAACTTACGTGTTTGATTGCTAATGCCTTTTCCTATTTCTACCCTCTTAGGTCCGATGCTTTGGGACAGATTCTCCCGCAGCTGGGTAAAGACTGGACTCATCAGGGTATAGCAAAGCTCTACCATTCCATCAATGAGTAGGTATCCCTTCTCCTGTGTCACCTTGCTCTAGTGAGCTACAATGTTGCTTTAAGAACTGTAGAAAAATAGCGTAAGTCCTCAGTCCCCATAAGCCATGTGCTTGTGGTCCAGCTTTTCCTGCTCTTCTTTCTCACTCCTGTCCCTGTGGCCTCACAGAGAGGTGAGTGCAGCCCCGCTGACAGAGCAGGAGCCGTGTGTGCGTGGCATTGCGTGACAGTGTCTTGCCTGTATTATCTCAGCTAATCCTCATGATGCTATGAGTTTGAAGCACTACCTACATCTATAATTACAACTGTGATTCCCTTTTCTTTTTTTGTTTTTGAGACAAGGTCTCACTCTGTGGCCCAGGCTGGAGTGCTGTAACGCAGTCATAGCTCACTGTAACCTGAAACTTCCTGGCTTAGGTGATCCTCCCAAAGTGCTAGGATGACAGGTGTGAGCCACCATGCACGCCCTGCCCCGTAATTATTTTCCTTTAGTTAGACTTTAACAAGAGAGCTGATTTTCATTTTTTTGGTTTATTTTCTGAGTGTTTTTAAATTGTATTTCTTTGAGCCAGGTGCAACCTGTAGTCCCAGCAGTAGCTGGGAAGGCTGAGATGGGGTGGGGGTGGGGGGGAGTGAGGATTACCTGAGCCCAGGAGTTGGAGGCCAGCCTAGGTAACATAGCAAGACCCAGTCTCTAAAAAAATAAAATAAAATAATCGTATTTCTTTGAGTAGACAATGTATGCATGCATGAGGAAACAATTCACCCATGTGGCGCTCTCTCTCAAGGCACCCTTTGAGGGAAAACAGTGCCATAGCCTTTGTGAGATCCTTATACATATATTACATTGATTGGAAAAATTACACTATCTTCAGCATTCCTTGAAAATGCTATAATATGAACATGACGGCTATGCCCGTTGCCTGGGCATAATTTTGCTTTTTGTCTTATGAATTATTTGCATCTTGCCTATTGTCTTTATAAATAAGATCCCTTGTGTCTTTCCTTTACAGTAGATAGTTTAAAGACAGTCCAAGGTTTTTGTCTGTTCTGTAACCAGGCTTTCATGGACTGACTAGTCCCTGAGCAGGTCATATCCATACTTATAAACGGAGCACAATCCCTAGTTGTATGTGTGCGCTCCATGCTGTCTCATGGAGCAGTGAAATCTTTGTAATCCTAACTGGTTTCCTGCTAAATTCAAGGATTTGATTTTTTTCACAGCAAATGAAAGGAAATAGAAAACTGCTTTATTTTGTTTTGTTTTTTCCTTTAGCCAAAATACGTGGGCTAACGGATGTGTTTTCTTTCAGGAATGGCTACAAGTTTCTGTACTGTTCGGCCCGTGCCATTGGCATGGCTGACATGACCCGGGGCTACCTGCACTGGGTCAATGACAAGGGCACGATCTTACCCCGGGGCCCTCTGATGCTGTCCCCAAGCAGCTTGTTCTCCGCCTTCCACAGGTACCCCTCTGGCAGGCCACCTCTGTGGTTTGGGCAGGGCTGGGCACACGACATGTGTATTAGAATGGTCAGTAGGCTCCCGTGGAGAGTGCTGATGCACACCCTTCACCTGGTCTGTGTGAGACATGGAGAAGAAAAGTCAAGTGCTAGAAGAGTCAAGTTTTCTCCTTCCCTAAACCCTGTCACTCGAGTTTTCTTAGTCATCAGACTGGCAAGGAAATAGAAAGATACCAGTTACAAAGGGTTTAAGTTGGGTAGTTATGAGCACTAAAAATTTTTCAGAACCACACACTAGGGAAAACTACCACTGAGTTTTGTGATTGTATTTTAATTTTTTTTCTTAGGGAAGTGATAGAAAAGAAACCAGAGAAGTTCAAGATTGAGTGTCTAAATGATATCAAGAATCTGTTTGCTCCGTCCAAGCAGCCCTTCTATGCTGCCTTTGGAAACCGTCCAAATGTAAGTGTCTCCTGGGCTCTGGATTCTGGTGTGGTTGAAATTTAGAGGCATGTGCTTTTTAGAGTGTAGGCATGTCATAATTATCAAGCCAATTTTGTAAGCAAAATGGAGATACCTGTTTTACTTACGGGGTTTTCATTTGATCTGTTCCAAATTTCTGTAGCAATTGGGGCGGTCCCATAGGTGCAGTTCTGCCCCAGAACTTGTAGCTTTGTTTTTGTTTCTGTGGCTTCAATTCCATTTCCTCAGGCAGCTCTGACTCATCATTTGAGTGGCTTTAAGCCATGTCCCTGGATCCGCCCTGAGCAGGGCCTGAGGGCTCAACCTTCACTAGCACTTTCCACCTGCTTCCTTCATGGGGCCATCGGGTCTCAGTTGTGGGAGGCATTGCCTCCTGGTCCTTCTGCTTCAGGGCCCCTGGTTTCTCCTTCATAGCTGCCCATTTTCTGACTCTGTGAGTGCCCTCTGGGTTTGGTGCCACTCTCTATATTTGTGTGAGGCTCAGTTTTGGTGGCAGAACTGCATTGTGCCCAACTCCACGTTTTCCGTGGAGAATCTGCTTGTGCAGTACTCTGGCTCACGAGGAGCCTGAGAAGCGTCTCCTGATTTCTTCTCACTGGAATCACCCTGCTTGATGTTTTCTTCTGCAGGATGTCTATGCTTACACACAAGTTGGAGTTCCAGACTGTAGAATATTCACTGTGAACCCCAAGGGTGAATTAATACAAGAAAGGACCAAAGGAAACAAGTCATCGTAAGTGCATTCCCAGTTCCCGGCCCAGCGCCCTGCAGCCAAGGGCGCAGTTCAGGACAGACAGATACTAGCTGAGATGAGGCTTAGGTTGAAGGATCAGAACTCCACCCCCTCTGTGGGTGTTTGCTCTTCCAAAATAATGGTTTGAGGGGTCCCTGGTTATCCTAGACTTGGAGGAGGACATCAGCCCTGGGACAGGACTTAGGCTCTCTCTGAACCTGCCTATCTGGGAAGCTGAGTAGCCAGCTTCACAACCTGTGTCTGTGTCTCTTCCCCAACCTTCTCCTAGGTACCACAGGCTGAGTGAGCTTGTGGAGCACGTGTTCCCACTTCTCAGTAAGGAACAGAATTCTGCCTTTCCCTGCCCAGAGTTCAGCTCCTTCTGCTACTGGCGAGACCCGATCCCTGAAGTGGACCTGGACGACTTGGCCTGAGGTGGCATCTCCATCAGGCTGGCAGGGCTCAGTCTTTTCACAGCAGGGAAAGGTGACTGGCCCTTCTGCCAACCTTGGACACTGGCTTTCCCGAGCAGGGCCAAGGGCTCCTGGAGCTGGCACTGCCCTCCTCCTTTGCCTTCCAGGCTGGCTGCTCGGGCTCTGGGGTCTGCAACTCAGCGCCCGGAGGGAGAAGGGAAGGGCTTGGCCTGGGGCCGGAGGCCTGTGTTCCCTCCCTTCTGGGCTGCACACATGCTTCCTGTCAAGTTGTGTGCTGGGTGCTCCTTCCATTGTATAATTTAAAAGGAAGGAAAAAAGCTTAAAGAGTGGACCAAAACATTACACAAAGTAAAATCTTATAATTTCCACTGGGCAGTTGAGATGGTTTCTCTCTGTAACCAGGGCTTTCTTCAGTGGGTCAGGGTCCTCTGAACTGTGGCAGGTCCAGTTAGTGATATTGGCTGAAACTACCTGTGCACATTTCGCCTTGGGGCACCTCATTTCCTGCTACACTGAATGGGACAGCTGCTTCAATGAGCCAGGTTGGGCGGGACACCCCCAGGATCCATGCACCAGAGCCACTGAGCCCAGCCCTGCAGACTTGGGCTTCTGGAGGAGAAAATCCCCTTAGATCATCTTCTCATCTGTGACTAATCCACAATGAGAGACTTTTAAGTTGTTTCTTAGACCTCACCAGAAGAAGAGATCTTGCAGGTATTTGATGTCTGTAATAAAAGTACTAATGGTGAGAAGTTGGGTTTTAAAACAAACAGAAACACCCCAACAACTGTGTTTTCAGGGAGGCCCCAGAAATGCAGACACATACTTGCACTGGGTCCTGGGAAGAGGACCATTTCCCTCTGTCAGTTGCCTGGCTTAGGTGGGCCTTTTGGTGTCTTGCTTTGGGACAGGATTTCTAAAATTCTGTGGTCCAGATTTGCCAGGGAAATGCAGTGAAGTGAAGCTTGCTCGAAGGCCACTGGCCAGCAGCATTTGGCTTTGGCATTTGGAATCACCACCCTGTAATAAAGCCCATGGGCACCGTGCAAGAGAGGAAGGGGTCTTAGAGCTCCTGTTGAGCAGACCACCCCTCCGCAGTGTCCCCAGCCCACATTCTGACCCCTCCAGCTGGGGATTCCTCTGGTCGGCGGTGCAGAGGCTGCCCTGTTAGACCCATGAGGGTGTGCGGTGCTCATATGTTTTCACTGAAACATACATAGCAGCTCCATTTATTGACCTGGTTGTAATGAGTTCATGTCAAATGTCCAAACTAGACGGTACCAGGGAAGGGTTGTATGCTGTCCACCCCTCCAGAGCTTGTAATTTGCTGGGTTTTGGTGGCCATTGCACTACTGACGCCAAGAGAACTACCAGAGAGGAGAATTTTAGGGGACCAGAAACGACCCCCGGTCGTAGTCCTCCATTTTTGAGATCACAGGAGGTGGAGGTTCCTGAGCAGAGAGAAGCTGCAGATCCAGACTCTGTGCTGTTGGGAACGTT
This sequence comes from Lepilemur ruficaudatus, assembly GCA_963574885.1. Taxonomy (NCBI): domain Eukaryota; kingdom Metazoa; phylum Chordata; class Mammalia; order Primates; family Lepilemuridae; genus Lepilemur; species Lepilemur ruficaudatus. The sequence goes on from CAUYRT010010725.1 coordinate 19,563, forward strand.
TCCTTTGCAACTCTGTGTGTCCCTGCAGTCATATTTTGGGGGGGGCCTCTTGTTTTAGTTTGCTTCACCCAAAATAATACTGCTCTAGAGATAGGGTATCGGGTGGTTATTTTTCCAGATTGGAGAGTTGAAAGTCCATGACTGATTGCAGCCAGTTTTTCCTAGTGCTGTTGGATGCAGAGACAGTGTTGAAATCCGTTGAGCACAATTCCCAGTGGCAAAATCTGGGAGGCGCATGTTCCCAGAGAAGGGACAACACAAGCTTTCTGTGGTGCAAACCTTGCCCCCTTAAAATAGTTCATTGAACTAATTGTTTAATCAGTTTATTTATATATAGTAGGTTAGGGATCCTAGGTTATGTTTGTATAAAGTTCTGCCCAGTTAGTGAGTTAAAATTCTAGTAGAGCAGCCATGTAGCCACTTTATTTCGTAGATGCCATCACCATGTCCTCTCAGCTGCCTTCTGTTTAGAGGAGGAACGAGAGCTTTATGTGCTTAACCTGAGCCTAGTAGGACTTCTTTGCATATGTGTGGTACTGAAAATCTTAATATACATCTTCTTTAGTTATTTTTAGGTTGTCCTTTAAAGAGTTTTTGACTAGATAGTTTGCTTCTTTTTCTTGATAAGCTTCTCTCTTTGGACACATGGCCTTGTTAGAGGATCCAGTCTTAGGACCTGGATCGCCTGGCCCTGTGTTGACAGTGGCTGGTCCCTCTGCCCTGGTGTCCATTAGCACTAGACTTTGTTGCTGCAGATTGATCCAGTGGGTACATAGGCTAATTAATGTGAGTCTTTTTCCTTGTTTAAAGGAGTCCTTCTTGCTGAAAGTAGATGATTACTTTTGCTGTAGTGTTAATGAAAGTTTTAAGTTTGTGCTGAAAATCCATTGCCATTTGGTACAAATGACATTTGTTCTTTCTGTGAAAGAGAGATGCCCTCGAGTGTGTTTGTACACAAACCCTTAGGATGGTGAATTGAAGCATCACCCTCACTCTGTCTTCAGTGCCGGGTGATGTCACGGGGAGATTGTAGGCAGATTGGGCTCTACATCATTCTTTCGGTTGCTCCGTTGGTGAAATGGTCCCTTTCCTTCTTTGCAGTGCAGTCTAACTCCTCTAGTATTTGCTTTGGTGTCCAAGTGCTGAAGCTTGTCCTGCCGACGTCTGCCTCTTGTCAGGCTGTGCGAGGTGCACATGTGGGCCTGGAGCATGCAGGCAGCCTTCATGTTTGAGTACTGTGTTTTGCTGTGTTTCAAAACATCTGCATAGTTTTCAACTGGAAAAAGAAAAAGCTTACGTGTGTGATGTTCTAAAATGAAAACTGCTAAAAATCAGGGAGAACAGCTGAGGAACTGAGCTGCCAGGATGACTGGGAGGTGCTAGGCCCCAGCACGGCCTACCTGCTGTCGGGCCGCACGCAGCCCTGCAAGGTTTGCTCGTAAGTGTTCAGGCATGAACTTTTACAGGATAAACAAAGAAGTCAGCTCTTTAACTTTTTGCAAGTTGGTGAAAACAGACTCTTCCAGGGAATTTTATCTTTTTTAGTGTCATCTTACGTACTTGGGGAAGCCTTGTTTTCCCAATTTTTGGAGTTTGCTGGGTTTAACAAAACTGGTTAAAAATTGATTTTGCTTAAAGTGCTTTTTCCAGGTGAAAACTACTTTTTGAGTTTGGTTTGAAGGTAAGGAATGGAGGGGAACCTTTGCTCTTTTAATTTAATAATTATGTCCAGCCTATGATGAGAAGTATTTGATTAGACAGCAGTGTCACTAATAAGTTTTAAGTTGTCAGAAATTAATTGTAAACATCAGTACCGTCTCTTAGTTATGGTAAAGACAATTGTCTTAAGATGAATGGCTCATATTTTGGTGCAGTGTTTGATGTTCAAAACAAAATGTTACAAAAATAAACATAAACTGAATGCATTTGCCTGTTTCCTTTAGGGGGCATTTAAACCATTTTCTCTATACTCTTGCCAGAAATAGATAATTTCCATAAATTAGCGTTTTGGTCTTTGCTGGCACTTAAATTTATCAGTAGGAGGGACTTCTTTTAGGTGCTTATTTTTAAAACCTGACTCCAGAAGTGAGGCTACACCCACAGGAACTAACCTCTTGCTTTGTGTGTTCTGCCAGGAGATGACTCATTCATACATATGTAATTTCTTTTGTGGTCTCGCTGGTGTCCACAAGGCTGTGTTTACCTCCTACCCCTCGGCCCTCCAGAGTGCCCCTGGGAGTCTTGTCCAGAGCCCATGACACCCCACCTTTCATTAAACCCTTCCTCAGAGTGAATACAACTTGGCAACCCTGATGTTTTCATCAGATAGGCAGAGTTCAAAGTGATGAAAACCCACATCCGACACATTATTTAAATGAGCATCTTTTTATCCTCTCAGATCACTGGGTCCCTACCAAATGCAGCGTATGTTAAGCATCGTATATGACAGTCCCTCCATGAGCATGTGCCTTCAAGTATGGAAAACTCTTGAATTTGATGGTGCTTTGCCATGGCATGATGGCTGGGTGACCAGAACCACGGGTCTGGGGTGTACTTTGGGAATAGGATGGAAGGACTCACATGGAGTTTGATAACAAAGGAAATGATTTTTACCCAGAGGGGCTTCTAATGCTTCAGAGGAGCAGTGGGCGTTGCATCCCTGGGCTCAGGGACCTGAGCGCAGCTTCCTTCTGTGGCACCCTTCACCCCTTGGAATTTGCACGTGTCCTTCCTTTTTCCTTCCCGTTTATAGAACAGTATAAGGAAAACATACATGTATGTTAAGAAAGTATGTGTGGGTATATACAAAGCCATGTTTCAGCGCTACAGGCACGGAGTATATCTCTAATCACCAATACTCCTCTCCTTTCAAGCAGCAAAGACGTAAATTGTGAGAGGCCGTCTGAGAGGTGAGTCGTTTGGGAAAACTAGATCAATGTGCCAACCTGAAAATAATTGCTAATGCACTTTATGTTGATTTGCATTCTCTATTGCAGGTATCATTTTGTTTTTAAGCATTTAAATGAGGTCGTTTACATGGGGTATAGGGAGTGTCTTGTCTCTGTTTACGTTAAGTTCCCTGGCCTTTTTCAGCAACAACCCCTTGATTTTGGAAGTTGTGACCTTGTGCCTGATGATGCCTCAGGGTTTGGTCATACCTCTGACCCGCAGGCTTGCCACTTCAGGGAGCTGCTCCGAACCCCACAACCCTGAACTCAGCTGACCCTGTTGTTTTCCCGCTGTACAAAAAGATGGCCTTTCTTTTTATAAAGATGCCAACTCCTAAATGGGTCGGAATCCACCTTTCATCTTATTTTATCTTAAAGCAGAGGCAAGATCAGCTTCGTTGGGCTTATTCTGTTTTGCCTGCTTGGATACACAGAGCTGAAATTCACCTTTGTCAGTAAATGAGCCAAGATGCATTGAGAGAGGAGGACCAAGTTTTACTTGATGAAGCTCTAGAGAACCACCTACCAAGTAGGAAAGAAAAATCCTTATCTACTTTCTCTCTGGTCCCTGCTTCTCCAGGTATTGAGCATTTGCCCCCTCTGGCACTAAGGTCTTCTAAAAGGGAGTAAAAGGGAGTGTGAGGGAAGAGGGCAAAAGCACGTGCACGTGCCAGCTGTTTTTTCCTGAAAATGCTCGGCTGCGTTGGTTTTTTTCCATGAGTCATTTCTAGGATAACCAAGGATACTCTGACCTTTGGCCAGTTCCTCAGCTATAGAAACAAAGGGCAAGAATGCCATTCTCTCTCCTGCTCTTGGACAAAGAGGTCCAAATTTTAAAATAGTAAAACAGGAAACCTTTAGTTCTTGCTCACTCTCGCTAGCTGGAGGAGGGGCATAAATGAGAACTCCTTAGTGTCCAGTGGCCTCCCCGTAGTCTCATTTGCTAACAGTCCTTGGAACTCAGAGCATTTTTGCAGCATAAGAGCATGGTCCAGTGGCTCAATGCAGGCCAAGGAAACCAGAGCTCTTGTATCTACTGTCCAAACCTTGCCATGGGGTATGTGCCTTTCCCCGGTGATACCTGCTTGACCAGATAGGCTTTGCCAATCTGATTAGCAAAGACCACCTAGAGCTAAGGGGGCCTAGAGCTTTCCATGGCTGCTGGTGAAGGATTAACATGTCTAGGCTTCCCCTTGGAACAGAACACGCTCACTGTGAGGAGACCCCTGCTTTCCCAGATGATCTCAGCTTTCAGTGTGTGATCAGTTTTATGTTGGGCCTCCTGTTGCTTAGGAACCTGAGAGTTCGCCAAGCTGTGTCTGCTAGAGAGCTGTGCAGTGAAGCAACAGGGACTTGGTCTCATCAGCCAGGGCAGCTGCTGATGAGACGCGAGTTTCCAGCATCCCCTGGAGGAGCCTCTCCAGCTGCGGGATCACGTGGGGGCCTTGACCTCCACGCACATCTGGTCTGTCTGTATAAGCCAAAAGCAAAACCCAAGTGTACATCTTGGATGCTGAGGAGTGTTTTATATTTGAGATTAGTTTATTCAGATTATTTTCTACACAGCCCATAAACAGAAAAGGCCAATTACCTTTCTACAGTTGGTTTTTTAGCAACAACTTCCAGTCCATAAGGCACCAGGCTTAAAAAACTTGAAGTGGTTTTACATCTTTATTGGCATTCCCTGTCTTTGCACTTGAATTGTACATGCCATTTAAGGAGCCAACAAGCTTCGTGAACAGTCTCTAATGCATCCCTGTCAGCAGTCCAGGTGAGCAGGGGAGAGTCCTGGTGGTAGTGGTGGACCAAGTGTGGAACAGCCCAAACTGTAAACTCAAGAGTCCCTGTGTGGTGGCATTGGCCACCTCAGCACTTCAGTGTTTAAACTTTTCTCCGGCATGCAGTGTAAATACAGACAGATGGTTGGCCACAGTGTTGCTCTCCAGTAAAAATCAGCCAGGGCAGTCTTAGCCCAGCAGCTCCTCCCCCTCCATCAGCAGGATGCCAGCCCCCAGCTTGTCCTCTGGGGGAGCAGGTGGAGCCAGGAACCTTCAGAGCAGAGCTGAAGGCTGGAAAGACGCCAGGGAGGATCTGGCTCACGAGCAAGAGGGCCTTTCCAAGTCTTCCAGTTGTCCAGTTAGAGTGACAGAAAAACCAGTGGCCACACTGACCTTGTGCCTCACTCCTCACTGCCTGCCTGGATGCCGTGAGGTGTGGTGGCCTCAACAGCCTTCGTGCTGGGGGAGGTGGTGGGGGCAGAAAACTCTAGACCAGTGCTCCAGTATGTACCGAAACCAAATATATTAAAGCTTCAGAGTTTTTACAGCTCTTTCCCCGTACCTCTCCCCAACACCCTAGAGGTGGGAAAGGAAAGGATATAAGAACACCCCACTGAACGTGGAGTACATTTCGTCAAAGTCTGTGTGTGCCAGCCTGCCCCCAGTCACCACGATGTTGACGCCATCTCCTGCCTTCAAGTGCACGATGAGATGGAAGGCCCCGGGGCCCCCGCAGGTGTGCAGAGCCCCTGGGGGCTGGTGGTATTCCAGGAACTCCCTCCTGTACCCAGCAGTGTGCAGCTGGGCCACGCTGGCATTGGACACGGACAGCACCGCCTCCACGTAGGCGTCTCTCTCAGGGGTGAGGGTGGCCGTGATAAGGTAGCGCCCGTCATATGGAGCTGTGAAGACCCCTGGGAGGAGGAAGGCAGACATATGTTGATCTGACGCCATCACAGCCCTTGCCGTGTGCAGTAAGTTAACCTGGATGTGGGGGACTGGTCATCTTTGTAGCACTCGACAGTCCTGGGCAAACCAAGACAGCTGGTCCCCTGCCCACAGAAGGCAGGTGGATGGGGAAGCTAGTCACTTTCATGCTGCACCCACCTGCAGGCACCCAAGACTGAGGCCACCTTAGCTGCTTTTGCCACTGACCCAAGAGTGCCTCTTGGGGCATTTCTCCCCCACTAAAAGCACCTCCAGCCAACTTACAATCAGGCTCCAGGCTGGGGTGCTGGGCACAACAGCCGTGAGGCAGAACCAAATACTCCAGGAGGCCAGGCCTCCTCATGCAGAAAGGCCAGTGTCCCTGCTGGACAAGTACACAGGTGGCATACACACATGGCACTGCCACTCAGCCTACATGTGCTGGGCCTGGAGACTAGAGACAAGGAATAAATAAGGTTTATAAATGTACTATTTGCCGAGTCAGCCCATGGCAAAGGCTGGCAGGAACAGCCAACTCCCATGGGCTCTGCAAAGCACACTGGGCCTTGCCCACTGACCATGAGCCTGGAGCTAAAAAGGGGTGGACCTCAGGGGCCTGGGCCTTCAGTCTGCCCTGAAAAACAGCAAAGGCTGGGCCACACAGCCCCTTGTCCAGCTTTGGACAGCAAGTAATTTAGAGCTGCTGGAGTCCTGCCCAAGGCGGCTGGCCCTGGCGCTCTGGGCTTGGCTCAATCTTTGCTGGAGTCCACCTGTGGTGAAGCCTCATGGGAGCTCCCCAGGATTTATTGAGCACCTGTTTTACGTGAAACTAGTTCTGGGAATGAAAGAAACATCAGTCACTGACCCTGCTCACAAAGATCAGCAAGGCAACATGGACTGGCATGAGGAGGGGAGCCTGACCCCAAAGGCTGTGGCCACTCAGCAGAGGCCCAGGGGCTTGCAGGGGCCCAGGTGGATGCCACAGCACCTCTCCCACCTGACCTGTCTCAGATGCCGAGCTTCGCCCCAGTGGGCCTGGAGTACCAGATTTTTCCAAGTGCTGCAGGTGACTTTATGCTAACCTTTAAGAGCCACTTCCCTTAGAGGGGAGATTTAGCCAGCTGGTGGTCAGGTGAGGATGGTGGCCAACACCTCCTCCAAGGGCATATGGGCAGCAAAGCCTCCCTAAAATCCACTGGTCCCTCAAGGAGGACCTGTTCATGTTCATGTTGGGTGATCGAGAACAGAGGCCGCTGAGGGCTCAGAGCCTGGGAAGGGCCCCAGGCAAAGAGGACCTCACCACACCTGCCTCGGGGCTCTGCCCATCGAGCCTGCTTCTCCCTGGCTGACCCTGGTCCTGGCAGGGAAGCCCACTCGGGGGGCACTGGAAACCTGGGGTAAATTCCATGCCCACTATCCTCTCAGGCCCCCAGAGACAACCCGGGCCTGGGGGCCAAGGCCGTGGACAGACTCTGAAGAGTCTGTTGCAGAGCATGAGGCCCCTTCCAGGGAGAAGATAGCCCCTCTCTGGCTCTGTTCATTATAAATGCACAAGGTCCTGAAGGGAGCCTCCCGCCTGCCCCATTGGGGTGACTGTCAGACCCGAGAGAGGGGCGTGGTGGGCTGGGGGCAGCAGAGCCTTCCTAACAAACAGCCATAAAACATGATCAGCGATCAGCGATTCCAGTGTGAGGGCTGAGGACTGGTGTGTTGACCTCACAACTAAGGAATGTCATACACCCATGCGGCCTGCAGCCTGCGAGCTGGGAATGTTCTGCATGAGAACCCGTGGAGCTGGGCACACTAGCACATGCCCGCCCGCACAGAGCATCTCCAGAGTGGGTGTCCCCCCCACCCGGATCCCAGGGGACCAGACAGCACCGGGAGGGCCCCCGCTGCATGTGGGTAGGAGGAAGAGACGGCATCTTTCGCTAACCTGTGTTAGGGTTGTAAACATCCCCATCGTTCACCAGCACTTTGTTAAAAAGGACGACGCCCCCATCACTGGGGAAAGGCTTCTGGGTAAGCCCCGCAGAAAAAGACACCAGAGAAGGCACCGGAACCCCTGGAGCAAAGAAAGGATGTGAATGGGTTGAGGCTTCTTGGATGGTTCTGTCCTCGAAGAGAACAGGCCCATAAGTTTATCCCACCTGAAAGTGGGAAGTGCCCTCCACACCCACGTGCCAGAGGACACCCTGCCTGAGGAGCCTGGGGAACAGGACAGGCATGGCCAGGAGGGTGTGAGACCGGGAGACGGAGGGACTTTGCACATACACGGTGGGGGTCAGGGGCAGGCCCTGGGTACACAAAGGGAATGGTCTAGGAAGCTGCTTGCTCACTGACAAACCAGTAAAGCCTGCACCCCCGGAAGCTCATCAGGACCACACAGGGCAGAGGCCCACCCAGCGATCCCCGTGGGAAACTCAAGGAGCTGGGATGATGTAGGAGGGAAAATTCTTTGTCTTGGGCCTGACCCTGGCCTTTCCGGGGTAGCAAACCTTGAGGGGTTGGTCCACTGCCTTGGGCAGAGGCCTGTCCCACTACTGGTGGGTGGGGAAGGCTGGGCCCCCTCTCGACCTGCGCGAATAGCACCAAGGGAAGAGGCAGGAAGTGCAGGGGAGGGGCAGAGACTCCTCACAGACGTACCTGGGGAGGCCACAGGAGGTGACCTGGGGTATCCTGAAAAACAAAATGGGAATGGAATGTCAAAACAAGATCCTAAACAGTAGCTCATTTTTCTGAGCTTTTTTTTCCTCCCCACTCCTCAGAAGCTCAAATTGAGTCTTCAGTATTAAAGAACAGACACAGATAGAACAAGGGCACCCACTCTGAGCTGCCTTCCTAGAAACGGGCATGTTTGAAGCCACCTGTCCCTGCTCCCTCACTGGCCCACTCATCCCTGGCAGGGAAGAGGGCATGGAGGCAAGCTGGCTGTGGGAATAGGAAGAGAAAGATGGGATACTGGAGCTTTGGGGCCCAGGCAAGAAAGAAGTCCACAGACTTCAAGACTCACACATGCCAAAACGGTTGTCCTCTAGTAGCATCTGCTCAAGGGCTTTGCCTTCAACTAGACTGAAGGCAGTATTTGTTAAGTGAATGCGTGGATGGGTAGGTGGACGGATGCATGGATGAATACACAGATGCATGCACAGGATAGGTGGATTCATGCACGCGTGGGTGGAGAATGCATGTGCATGAATGAAGGAACGAACAAAGCCCGAGAGCATACGCATCCACGATACGTGGAACTAACACAAGACAAACTGTTTTCTTAGAAAAGGCCGAATATCTGCCTAAGAGCTGTGATCACTGCAGCTCAGGTTGGCTGAGAAAGAATAGAAAAAAACTGGTGAGAGCAAATGTGTGTCTGTCTTCTCAGCAGTGACCCAGCCTCCCAGGCACCCGTGGGCTTCAGGGGCGACAGGTGCACCAGGCTACCACTGATGGGGACCAGCCCCAGCCCTGCCAACATCTGGGTGCCTCTGATGGTCAGCCTGGTCTGACCCAGAGGGGGGTGGTTTACACTGTCCTACGGCAGAGGACCTGTCCCCAGGCAGGGTCATTTGTGTACACGTTATAGCCCCAAATCTGTTTCCTCATCTGTAAAATAGAGCTAATACTGGCTGCCCAGTGCTGTTGCAGGAGCTCAAGACCAGGTTCAGTCCCCAGCACGTGGTGGGATCCCTGTCTTCTCTCTCCTTCCCTCACTCTGACACCAACCCCACCGTGACCACGTCAGTGGTGCCGATGTTCGCCACACTAACCAGGCACTGAACGGGGCTTTTCTCCTGAGGTCCGATTACCATCCTCACTTTGTAGTTTCAAGACCCGAGCTTCAGAGAGGCCAGGAAGCTGCCCCATGTCCCAAAGCCTGTGATGACACAGCCCTCTAGCTTCGCCACTTGGCTGTGTACTGCCTTTGCTGTTACACAAGCTGCCAACACACTCAGTTTCCATGACCCTTCCTGCTGGGAAGATGGATGAGTTGCCCGTGGGGCAATTCTATGTCTAAGTGTAATTTATTGCACTGTCCCTGGGCTGCTCCAGCCTCTGCATGTCTGATTAACATAAATTGGCCCCTCAGGCCTTGGCACCCTTGGAACTTGTCCCCCTGAGGGTGAGACACTGGACCTGCAAAGACCCTTCAACAGACCCCCCCCACAAAGTCCCCATGTGTCCTCATGCAGCTGCAGTGGCCTTACCTGGTGCGCCTGCGTAGCCTTCGGCACTGGGGATGGCTCCTTGTCCAGTCTGGCCGTCCACTCCCTGGAGCAGGCCTCTCCCTGACACGCCTGTCCTCCCCGGAGGCCCAGCCTCGCCAGTCTCCATGATGACCCCCGTGGAGCCGGGCAAGAAGGGCAGCCCTGTCCAGCCAGGCCATGCCGGTGGGGGCAGCTTCTCCTCAGGGGGCCGTGGCTGCAGAGGCCTCTGGGGCAGGACAGGCCTCTGGGGCAGGACAGGCCGCTGGCCTGTGTGCGGCCGTCGTGCAGGGTCCTTGGGGGGCGGGGGACCACTCGGCCTTGGCGGCAGTGGGGTGGGCTCCAGCTCAGCCGGCTGGGTGGGGGCCTCTGTCGGTGATGGGGTCGAGGACCTGGGCGTCTGGGGGGCCTTCCCTCGGCCTGGGGGCTGGGGCACTTCTGAGGGCTCCTCGGCTGAGCATTGGGAAAGCAGAAAGAAACACACAGGGTTAAAAATCTTGCGCTGCACTGCCCAGTGCTGCGTCCTCTCTGTGAGGCCCATGGAGGCCGGCGGTCCCTGCGAATGGCCACACCCTGTGGCTGTCTCTGGGGCATGGCCCCACTGGGGGATGCGAGAGCAGCACGACAGCTCAGGGACAGCGGCCTCGCATCTTCTGGAGCAGGGATGGGTCAGGCTGCCCTCAGGTCCCCTGGGGAGCTGCTGAGAAAGCCAGCTGGGACCCCTCACAGGGCAGGAGGACTTTCAGCCTCTCTATGTACACAGATGGCTGTGCTCTCCAAATGGCATCACTCTTGGCTCCAGCACCCAAAACGTCCTGATTTCACTGCATGTGGACACCACAGATGTGTTATAAATGACTGAAAGGGACCTGATGCCACCTTACAGTCTCTACAACATGCTAGTCTCAGGGTCACCACTGGCAGCCTTTCCAGCTGGCTGCTGAGGGACGCTGCTGAGACCCCACGGCTGGCCCGGGCAGTGTCGGGGAGCTCAGGCTGCCTCTGCAGCGGACACAGGCCCCAGAGGAGCAGCAATGCCCTTTCCTTGGGCTGCAGCCTCCAAGTCACCAGCCGAGGGGATTTCCAGTGGCAGGACCTCCTGGTTCACTTTTCCCTGGCCTCCTGGGATGGCCACCTCCACACAGCTGGGATCTGCCTCCCTTCCCTCCTTTGAATCAGTTCCTGGAACCAGCCTTGCAGAAAGCCCTTCCTGACTCCCCCAGGACATCTAAAAATAGCCAGGACTGGTTGAGAAACCACTGGCAAAAGCAAAACGCCACCCACCTCCTCAGTCAGTCTGGTGCTTGCAATGCCCGAGGTTCCAAAGCTGTGCAATTACGACCCGACACAATCCATGACTGCACTTCGACCAAAACCACTTCGTCTGGTTTTGTATTAAAGCTCACTAAGGTAAATACAGCAGCTCAAACACACACTCCCCCACACCCACAGAGCCAGGACACCGGACCCCTTTCAAGAGAGATTATTTCTCAAACAGCCTTTCCAGAAAAACAGATTTTTAAAAACTGGGATAAAGGGGTGATGGGGTGGTAAGGAGAGAATTATCAGAAAAACAAGTCCCAGAACTAAAGAAAATGAAAGATCCCAGCAGTTACTGAATAAAACATACAAACCAAGGTGTACTCAGAACACTGAGAATAAAGAGAAGATGTTACAAACTTTTGAGGGGAAAAATATAAAAACATATCACCAGGTTTCTCAACAGTATTAGAAACTGTAAGACAAGAGAACAATGTCTATAAATTTTGAGGGAATATTAATTGTTAACCTTGAATTCTATACCCAGCCAAAATATCAATTATGAGAGTAGAATAAAGACTTTAAGACAAGCAATATTTTAAAAATATAAAAAGCACCATCTCTCAAGCACCCTTTCTAAGAAGCTATTGGCAAATGTGCTCCACTGAAACAAGGGAATAAACTGTGAAAAGGAGACATAAAAAGAAGCGTCGCACACGGAGAGGATAAAGACATTTCCAGGACGGTAGAGAAGGCAGCCTCGGAGTGAAAGCCACAAAGCAAGTCTAGGGAATAACCAGCCCAGATTGGATCAGGAAGAACAAGAGTTCCAGCAGGGAGGTCACCCAGTTTTTAAAAAAATGGAATTGACAAATGATCTGGTATTTTTTATGGTATAAAAAATTGTATTGAGAAGCTGTTGGAAGGTAGGAAGAGTCCAAAATAGATTCATAAAATCTAAGCGAATAATAACGTGACACTATGATTCAGAGAAAAGAAGAAAAGCAACATAACCACAGAAAGCCATTTAGCTTAGATTGCATCAGTGTTGAGCACTGATTTGCTGTAGGATTCCCGTATTGGGGACGGGGAGGAGGGGAGCCAACAGAGTCTAAGGCTGATGAATCAATTTAGAAACACACAGGCGAGCACGGAGGAAGAGAAACAGCTGGAAGAGTTGCCCAAGGCTGCCTCTGTGGCATGAGAAGGGTGAAGGGTGAGAAGGGCGGTGGAGCTGGTCTTCCGTAGAAGCTTCTCAGTGCTGTTTTGCTTATTTTTGTAAAATTTAATTATAGAAGACACCTGCTTCCACCCTTCCCCTCCCATCCTAGCACGCGTGAGTCTATCCCCGTCTTTCCTCCTGCCAGGGCCTGGGCCCTCGCCCTGACCTCCGGCTCTTCTTGGACCTACTCCATCCAGCATCACTCCCCTGTCCTGCCAGCCTCCCTGTCCCTCCTCCACACGGGCTCCTGCCTTTACCCGAGTTGCATGTATCTCCATCCAAAACCTGGAAAAAAGAAATACTTTTCCTCAGTCTTAACAACCCTCAATGAATTACAGTCAGCAAAGTACCTTTCAAATAGCAAAGTACAGGCCCCTCAAACGGGTCCTTATTTTCCTCCCTATCCCCACCAAACCCTTCAAATCAGCCCTCTTGCTGTGAAATAAATCCGCCGTCATTCTCCCAGCTGCCCCATCCGGGCATAGTTTACTCCTCCTTTATCTCCCCCCAACTCCCTCTCTCTCACATAGTTGTGGCTCAGGCCAGCTGATTCTAATTTTGAAATATCCCTTGAATCCTTCATCCACACCTTTTCCAGAATGCTCTTTAGAAGGCATTCTGATCATATTATTTCCTGCTCCAGAATCTTCCATTGTTCTCCACTGCTCATAAAATCAAATGGAATCTCCCTGACATTCCGCGTCCCCACCTCCTCCGGCCGCTGTCAGCATCTGTGCTGGTGCCCAGCCCTCATCCGACTGTCCTGGCTTTGTGCCTTTGCTTTCACTGTGCGCAGCCCCCGCAGACAGCCTCTTGGCACCCTCGCTGGGAGAAACGGCACCCAGCCCTGAAGCCCGGGTTCAAATACCACCTCCCCCATGAAGCCACCTCACGTCTGCCCTGGATCAGGAACCGGCGTGGGCCTCTAGGGGCTCTTTCAATGGTTCACGTCTTTCCTCTCTGGCTGGATGATGAGTGCTTGAGGACAGCATCTGAATTATCTTCCAGGAACCCCCCAGGGCTTGGCCTGATGCACTGAGCAACGTGCTGGGTGAGTGGAAGGCGGCTGCAAGTATGACAGGCACCGCAGGTCGTGCCCTGATTCCTACCAGCCTTTAAACTGGGCACCCTGATGGTGCCAAAAATCCTATTGGGGCAGTTCTAGTACATCCAGGACAATGGCAGTTCTCCTTTTTATATCCATCACTCCCTCAACACCCAGACTTGTCACACCAAGTGAAAGGCAGAGGAAAAAGAATAGACTAAGGTACTGCTTGGGCCAAACATCCGCAGTGAGTCTCCGGGGCCGTCATGCATGTGCTGTGCAGGGCCGGACGCTCCAGAACAGCCCCCACATCACAGCAAAGACGACGGAGAAGAAGCTGCGTTTTCTTTGGCTCACTACCCCCAGCCCCAGCCTCAGCACTCGGCTCAGTCCCCAGCGTCACGGGGGTTCCAGATGCACGCGTTTATTCCCAAGTCCTGACAACGCCTGGACGCCACCCCGCTCAGTCTGGACAGACGAGTCTCCGGCAGTTGACTGCTTTCTGAACTGAACATGTGTTTCCAATTCAGAGAATGGCCATTTGAAATGAATTCTTCAAGCGAGCCAAGGCCTGTTCTCAGTATGTCTGGACTCCCCAGGAGTGGTAAGGACAGACCAGCCACAGGCCCCAGCCCGCCCACTGTCAGGGGACCTCATGCCATCGTGAGCAGGACAGGCGGGGTTGTGCCCTCACCGCGGGTGACCCTGATACCAGGTGTTAAAAGCCACTCTCTCTCCTCGAAAGCTCTTTTCAAAAGCCAATTTCAGTTTTACTAAAACAAAGACTTTCCTCAGACAATCCCCAATAATCCATGAGGCCGAAATGCTAAAACCTGGTGTCTTGCAGCTGAGTTAATGCCCTCGGTCCAGTTATGGGAGTCTGGGTTCCCTGTGACCAGGGACGCCTGCTGTCCACCCATGGGAGCCTGAGGGGCTGGCCCTGTACTGGCAGCCAGGTGGGGTCTGGTCACAGGACAGGAGGCTGTGGGGAAAGCCACTGAAACGTCCTTGTACATGTAACAGGCTCCATCTGCAGTGCCCTCCTGTCACCCAGGCAGGAAGCATGGATGTGAGTGTGCCCCATGGGCTGTAAAACACAGATGCAACCCATCTGCAGTCTGGGCGGGGTGAAACCTCATCTCCCTGGCACCCAAAGGGTATACCTGCTGCCCAAACACTGCAACTAGGGAAGTATTTTAAAGATGTTGATCAAGATTTCAGATTTAAAAAAATGCATCAAAATACTGGCACATGGCACACTCGATGGAAGGAGGGGAGAGGCCTTCACAGTAGACTGCCCTGCTAAGCGGCAAAGCTCTACTTCCCGGGAAACAGCCGTCGCCAGCACTGACAGAGGCATGAGAAAGGCTCGACTCATCAGGAAAGTCAGAGAAACTGTGGCTCTGGTGCTGACTGGGTACAGGGTACCAGGTGAGCTTAGACACAGGGGCTTCTGTGAGGACACGGACGCTGACCTTCCCTGAAGGACAGGAGGGCCGCCGATCCAAGTGGCTGACAGGTGGGCATGCAGGAGGAATGTCAGCGCTGAGATGATCGACAGAAAATCTGGGTTGTTCTCTTGACAACAATGAACAGTTCTGCTCTGAGCAAATGGCCATCTAAATGCTGGTTTTGCCTTCAGTTGGAATGAAGAGAATAAACCTCAAGCTTGTGAGAGGGAGCACTGTGTTGGCCACGTCACAGAAGGGACCACATTGACGCCAGGATAACAAGAGTCCAGACGTAACAAGAGTGACACCCCACGGAACGGGGCTAAATGGTGAAAACGGGTCTAAATTTCTCCAGAGTACAAACAACAGAACATTGAAATGCAAGCACAGCTGTCGTCGCCTGTGTTAAAATCTGCGGCAATACGCTGCAACTGGAAAGGAGTTTGCTGTCACTGAATCCCACAGAGGGGGACTTACCTGGCTGAACATCAGCATCCCTTGGAATTTTTTTTTTTTGGTAGAAAATTCATAAGCTGATTCTAAAATCTATATGGAAATGCAAAGGAAGATCTATGATACCTGATTTTGAGACTATTAGTATAAAGCTACGTTACTAAGCCATAAGGAGAGACCCCAAAAACCAGCACAGAATAGGGTCTGCACATGCACCATACATACACAGCCAGCCTTTTGTCAGAGCAGCATCAAAGCCACTGGTTTATTCTGTCTCCTCTCCCCGGTCGCCTTTCTTCCTGGGCACAGCTTGCCCTGGATGGTGTGTCCTGCTACCTCTGGGGTAGCATTCCTTCCACTTCTGGGACCAGAGCTGGGGCTTTTTCTTGTTTTAATTCCAAATTTAATTACAAATTCCTGGGCCTGCCTTCATCCCTGCTGAGTGGGAATCTCCCGAGTGAGCCCAGGAGTTCTTGGTTTTTGTTAAAGGCCCCGGAGGGTTTTATGCCTACAGCTATGGCAAAGTTCAATTCTCAGAATGCTCAGTTCTAAGTTCAAGGTTATGGTGGAGACAAGCAGCTGCTTCTCACGCCCACACAGAGCATTGCAGAAACCAGACCACAGGGTAAGAGGGTGTGAGTTGCTAGGAGCTTAGCATGGCCTGAACATATGCAGTTTATTTAGCCTTTACATATTTCTAAAACTCTAGGACCACCACGCTATCTCGGGCTTAACCTAGTGCCAAACTCAGCTGATCGCAAGACGAGGACCACGGCAGTCAGCATGCTGGTGTCCGGCGACACCCTGGCCAGGCTTTCTGGTTAAGTGCTCATTTGCATAGTCCATGCTCTTTCATTCTTATGGCTTAACTTAAGCAACTCGATAACAATAGGATTCTTATATCTGTAACAACCTAAAGAAAATATTGTGATGAAAAATGACCCAGACATGAGCAGAAACGGGCAGGAGAGCGGAAAAGTGATGCTGCTGTCCCTGGAGGGTGCTGAGACCCGATTGTGGCACCCACGCAGGTGTCCTTCTCGGAAGCACAGTGTGGGGACAGAGACTTGCCTGGGTATGGCCACATCCCTCTGCCCACGCTTCCTGCTGACCACCAGGACCCGCCTCCTGGCCCAGCTGGACGAGGAACAGTAGGACGCGCAGCCCAGCCAAGGCTCAGCCTCCGCGTGCCATCGCCGCTTGGGTCTCAGGCCAGGGTAGTCCTGGGAAGACTACCCTCTGCTGGTCGCCCACACCTGGGAGGCCAGACCCCGCAGGCCAGGACATACCCCTGCTGGTGGGGATATCAGTGAGTTTCTACCTACAGCCACACACTTGAGTGCGGGTAAATCCAGGTGACTTGGGGAGAAGGGATGGAAGAGGGTGCTGCTGAGATGAAGGATGGATGCTGCCACCGCCTGTGACAGTGTGAAGCGGGACCACATGCATCCCGAGGGCAGGCTAAGTCCTGTGGCCTCGCTGTTCAGAGAGCAAAGGGCGTAGGAACCTCCTTTTCGCTTGGAACCTAATTTGTTCATAAGTGATGAGCTCTAGTCAACATAAGTATTTGTATATGAACTAGTGAATGCTGGGAGGAGAGATTTCTAGGCTTTTTACACTCAGTACCTGACCCCTAATTTAGAAAAGAAGAAAAAGAAAAGGAAAGAGGGAAAATACCCTGTGGCCATCAGCATCCCCCACCTCTCTTGCTCTGCTGGGGCTGGATTCACAGGCTGTCCCTCCGCTGAGGCTACAGGTTCGTAGCAAGAAAAAGGGAGAAAAGCTCAGCCAGGAGCAGATTAAATACCCATTATAGGGGACAGAGTTAAAATAATAGGTAATATTTATTGAGTGAGTACCAATTGCCAGGCACTATACTTACAAGTGTTAATCCCTGTACCAACTTCTTGAGGTAGGTACCATTATTCCTTTATTTTTTTTTTTGGAGGAGGGGGACAGAGTCTTGCTCTGTCACCCTGGCTAGAGTGCAGTGGCATCATCATAGCTCACAGCAACCTCACACTCTTGGGCTCAAGTGATCCTCCTGCCTCAGCCTTCCCAGTAGCTGGGACTACAGGCATGTGCCACCACGCCCAGCTAATTTTTCTATCTTTAGTAGAAACGGGTCTCGCTCTTGCTCAGGCTGGTCTCAAACTTCTGCCCTCAAGTGATCTTCCTGCCTTGGCCTCCCAAAGTGCTAGGATTACAGGCGTGAGCCACTGCACCAGCCCATTCTTATTACTTCCAATTTATAAATGAAGAAATGGAGGCATTAGGTACAAAGATAACTTTCCCAAAGTTACAGAGCTAGCACAGATGAGCTGGGTTTTCAAACCTGGGAAATCACTTCCTGGCCCAAAATCCTTCAATAGTTTCTCATGGTACTTAAAATCCAAATCCCTTATCATAGCCTCTAAAGCCCTGTCTGATCTGATTCTAGCCTCCCTTCAACCTAATTGCCTATGTCCTCCTGCCTTGCTCATATACTTGGCCAAAATGAAATTCTGAGTTTTTCAAAAGCGCAAACTCATTCCTGCCTCTGGACCTTTGAACATACCGTCCCCTCTGCTGGGACCATTTTCTCACATGGATCTCTGCAGAGCCTCGCCTTATTCACATCTCTGCACAAATGGCATCTCCACAGCAGCCTTCCCTGACCCTTCACCTAAAAGAGGCCCCTGCCCCCCATTCTCTGTCACCTTGCTCTGTTTTATGTTGGCTCATGGCACTGACAGCTAACTGAAATCAGGTCTTTACTGTACAGCTGGCCACTGTCTGCCTTCCCCACTACAGTGTAGGATCTGTGAGGGCTGCAACTGCAGCACTAAGACATGGCTTAGCAAATACCTGTTGAATGAATAAGCCCATGTACAGATGCATGGGCTGGAGAGTATTCAGAGAGGGGCATCACACCCACTTGACCGAGTTGAAGGTGAGAAAGTAATAGTATGATACAGTGGTTCTTCATCTTTGGGAAGTTAGGCACCCCTCCGAGTCCTAGATGAAATCCGTGGATTTCAAACATCCCTTTAAACCCCAGGGATGAATATCTGTACTAATGGAAGGACTTGGAAGGATCTGAGTGTTAGCTGAAGCCCCTTCTTCTACCCCCCGCTGCCTCCTGGACACTTCAGCCCCGTCAGCAATGCTTCCAAAGAGCAGAACAGGATCTGTGATCGGGCAATGAACTGAGTAGAAGCACCAGACTGCGTATCCCTGACCCAGCAATGTGGTTGGTGGTCCAAACCTGTCACACATCCTCACCTCTGAACCTCGTAGATATGAAGACCTCCATGAATACCCCTTCCTTGCCCACACATATGAGCCACATCACCCTTCAAGAGCCGACCTGTTCTGATCAGTAGAATGTGGCAGAAGTGATGTCACTCCAGCTCTGGGCCTAGCCTGTGGGAGGCCCAGAAGCTTCTGCTTCCCTTCATGAGCCAGTCGCCATAAGTCCAACTACTTGAGACCACCATGCTATGAGGAAGCCCAAGTAGCCACGTGGCAAGAGAGGCCATATGGGGGAGCACCGAGGCACCAGACATTTGACTGAGTCCCCCTGAACCTTCTAGTCAACTGCAAACTGAGTGGGAGACTCAAGCTGACACCACATAGAGCAGAAGAACCGCCAAGCCAAGCCCTGCCTGAATTCCTGACCCACAGAATAATGGAAAATAACGCATCTTTGTTGTTTTAAGCCACCAAGATTTGGGGTAAGTTGTTACACAGCAGTAAACAACTGATCTGTTCACACCAAGTCCTCACCAGTAATGCCCTCCCCTCCTGCTTTCTGAATCCTACCCATCCCTCAAATCATCAGATCCAGTAACACCTCCTTCTGGAAGTTTCTCCCATCATCTCTCCTCACTCCTCACCCTGCCAGCCTCTGAATACTGCTCAGTAAACACGTCCTCAACCTTGAGTGTTCAACGCAGGGCCCGCTCCCCTGAGAAGCCCTCCCTGACTTCCTCAGTGGCCTGGGTGCTCCTCCACATGCCCAGTGCGGCTTAAGTGTGCCCCATTCCCGTGGCCACCTCTGTCTGCTTGCTTCCCCACCAGACTGTCATTTCATCCACGTATCACACACACACAGCCACTGCCTATCACATAACAGAGGCCCAGTAAGATCTTAGGAACTGGAAGTCTAAACCCCTGCACTCCTCACTGGGCTTTCACAAACAATCTCATTCATTCTCTCTGCAGACCTGTGTGGCTCTTTCCCACTGTGACTGAAAATGCTTTCAGGGTTAGGATCATGTGTACTCTTCTCCATGCCCTGCACACAGCCCAGCACACAGTAGGTGCTCAACAAGTGTTCTGTTGACTTAACTGATGGACGTGTGACTGTCATTGTGATCTTAGCTCCAGGTTCACCCAGGGACCTCTGATATTCAGGTTCCCTTTCCCAGACCTGGATGCCATACAAGGACGCTTGAGGACCTCTTGTTTACTCCTGGATCTTTTCAATCAGTGAAATTCTCAAAAGTCCATGCTGTCTACAGTCACAGCAATGCATTCAGTCCAAATATAATGTTCTGGAAGCCACATTCTCTTTAAAGGCATTCACCCCAGCTCCTACTGCAACAGACAAATGGGAAAGTGTGTACACAGCTTCCCACACTGCCACACAGTTGCAAATCAACTGGAAATATCTGGTTTAATCTGTTATTACAAAGTATAGCCCAGACAGCACTGTCGCCACAAGGGACAAACCATTCTATGAACACATACAGAGGCTTGTGACCTTTACTCGACATTCCAGAGATACAGGAGCTGAGTGGGCCTGAGGAGGAAGGGGCGGGTTATAAATAGCGTGGTGCAGCAGGCTGGACCCTGGGCCTGTTCGGCCTGGATGACTCCTTATCTGCAAGATAAGCACAGGGCTCTGGGGACCCTCCCCACCCCTCCTGAGGTGCGGGGACCAGCCCAGGCTCTCCTCAGCCAGGCTGGGACTCATCTGCCTGCCATGTTGTAACCTTCCCCTCTCGGGCTTCATGTCTCAGCTGGGACCCTATCGTAACATCCCATAGGCTCACGGAGGCTGTGAAGTCTCAGCTCAGTGTATCGCCTGGAGCTAAAAGTACAGACGGGGAGGACGGGAGGAAAGACAGCAAGGACAGGGGAGGTCAGGAAACAGGTTCCTCGTGGGCACAAGGCTGGCCCTCCACAAGCGCCTGTGGACCAGGTCAGTCTGCGCTCAGCTCTAGGAGACACGAAGGAGTCGTGGGCTGCACTGGAAGACAACAGTTTTTGGATGCAGCCCAGCCTGGGTTCTAATCCTGCCTCCACCATTTAACACTGTGTGACTTTGGACACGCGTTGCCTCTGGAGAATAGCACGCCTTCTCTGTGACGTTGTGGTGGGGCTAATACGCTGTGTCCCTAAAGGACATAGAACCTGTACAGAAAGTGCTCAGTACACATGAGCTCCCTCTTCGCTCCTTTCACCTGTCTCCAGTCAGAGAAGGCTGCTCATTACTGAGGCCATCTCAAAGAGAGAACCCAGGCGCAAGAGAAGCTCTGTCCTTCAGGGACTATGTGGTTAGCCCTGAAGGAACAAAAAAAAACCTAACTCTGTTGCATGTATTACTCAAAACTATAAAAGGACCATTCATTCATTCAACAAACATCTGCTGAGAGTCTGAGACGTAGCAAGTAATGCTCTCTGCACTGCTGATGAGCTTCCTGGATCCAGGCGCTGCAGGGCTTTAGACAGTTCCCACTTTCATCCACAATCCTGTGTCTCTGGCAATGATTATGACAACGTCCTGTCCACCGTCACCTAAGCCCTGGATTTGAGAGAATGGGAGGTGGCCCAAAGATGGTAACGGCAAAGATTATAATGACACAAACAGAAAGTGATGCTTGTAGAGAGGTGAACAGATTAGGAGACTCCCCCGGGTAGAAGACGGGACAGCAACATCCACCAGCACCCAAGTTGTTACGCCAGCAATCTGACCGCAATGCTAAGCTCACCAACACGATCGTATAGATCACACTCTGCCATCTGCAGTGAGGAACCAGTTTTCCTTTTTCATTACCCATTTGTTGTGGACTCATACTTTTCTAAAATACACAGATCACATGCTTGAATGCTGCGGTGATGTCAAATTATTTAAAAAGTTGCTAGATACATGCTCCCGGTGTTAGCATTTATCTATTTCATTGCTACCCAGCACCCAACGAGTCACAAACCAGCACCCATCTGTGGGCCACACTTTGGGTAGCACTGATGGAATTTAGTTAATTCCACAAACTGTCTAAAATCTACTATAACACTGTCACATGCTGCAAGTAGATAAATACAAGAAATGGAATTGTAAGTTTCAACTTACTTGCTGATGGTTGAAATTTGACCAGATCTTGCAAATCGGTAGAAATCTGGAAAACATGGCTATAGAACTGCTGGACTGAATTCTTCAGGCCAGAAATGTCTCTGGAGTGCGCCCTGAGCGTCCCGTTCATCTGCCGGACACAGGTCCACAGGCTGCTGACGTGCCTGGTGAGTCCCTCCTTGATCCTCTGAAGACTTCCCGAGATGGCGTCCAGTTTGCTGCAGGTTTGCTCCACCTGAGACACCCTGCCCTCCACCACGGAGATGTCCCTCTGGGCCCCGTGCATGTTTTCCTTGCACGTGTCCAGCTCAGAGAGGACCTGCCTCTGGAAGCTGTGCCACCTCTCCTCCAGCTGGCCACAGCAATGAGCCATCAGGTCCTGGGGGGCCGGTGGGGTCTCCACTGTCCTTTCTTGCTCACCCACCTTCGTGAACCCCACCACTCCAGCGTTTTTACCTGCCTTGCAATTGCTCATTTCATTCCGAAGGTAAGTCACATTGTTTTCTGTATGGTTTAGTTGAGAATAAAGAAAATTAAAGTCCTGTTGAAGTTTCTGGATGCTCCGTTTGGTTTCTTGAAACTTTCTATGCATCGTGTCGTTTAGAGATTTCCAAAGGCGCAAGCTGTCATGCGCTGTATGACCTTCCCCGTTTGGCAAAGCACCTTCTCTCCCGTGAGGCTCTGCCTGGAAGTTCCGCAGGCAGATATCCTCAACGACTTGCACTTTGTTCTTCAGGCTGTTTAATTCCATCATGACCTGTTCATTCCTGGACCCCGACGCGCCTGGCAGGGCTGGCCCAAGGGGGATGAATCCCGCATCAGTGTCATTGGCCACCTGTAAGAGAACGCTCCCCAGACGGTCTTCCAGAGACTGTATTTTCTGATCAACCAGTTGCTTCAAGTCATCCACCTCCCCACTGATGGTCCCCCGAAGGGTTTCCTCGATGTAGAAGCAGTGCTCTTCCGCGTTCTTCTCTGTCACGTTGATCCTTGCATCTAGTTCATTCCATCTGGCGTCAAAGTCCACGTCTGGCTCTGGAACTGCGAGGCGGTCAAACTCGTTGTCCAGCCGTCCATTCAGCATCCTGGTGGCTTCAGCGACTCTCTCAATTTTCTGGTCTAGCGTCTTGATCTGTTGACCGAAGTCACCATTCTTTTTGCTGTCACAGCAATTTGGCTGCACTGAAGGCTCCTGTATCCGGGCTCGGAGGTCATTTATCTCTTTTCTCAGACTCGTCTCCTTCTCCGTGATCAGCTCTATGACTCCCAGGTAGCTGCTGCCATAGTCGTCACACTGCTGCTGGACGCCGAGCAGCTTGTACTCGCACGAGTTCTTCAGGTCGGCCAGCTTCCTGTCCATGCCCTCCATGAGCTCCTCCCGCAGGGCGTCGATCTTACTGTCCACGTAGGCCTGGTAGAGTTCGTTGGTGGTCATGGTCACGGTGGGGCCCTGCGCAGCCTCCTGGAGCTGCCTGAGCTGCCCCTCATAACCCTTCACCTTCCCGTCCAGCTCTTCCAGCTTGTCACTCTTGGTCTTCAGAGTATCTTTGACTTCAGCCAATTCGGACTTGATGTCCTTCATGCCGGATTCTTTACCATGAAGGACGCCAGGACGCTGGACCGTTTCTGTATCTCCACCGGCGGCAACATCAGGCTGGGGGTGCCGGCTGCCAAGCCATGATGGCTGCGTTTTACTGGCATCGTCCTGAGTGACGTGTTTGAGGTTTTCATTCACTCCAGCAAGGGAGGACTGGAGGTCAAGAACCGTCCTCGTGAGTCGGAGAACCTTCTCCTCAAGCACCTGGATTTTCTTTTCCTGAAGTTCTTGGGGCCCCTGTTTTGGATCTACCACCTGGCTTGGTTCTGTTGCAGTTGGTGACAAAGTCTTCCTGGGCTCTGAGACTTGGCTTGGTTCGTTATTATCTGTAATAAAGAAAAAGTTGGACATGAATTAAGATTTTCTACTGTTAGTCAGTTTCTGCAAAGACAATAAATGGGGTACCTATAGAATACACTTAAACCTTCACCTGCAGCATCTAGCTAACTGTAGGTAATTACTGTGGTAGTGGAAAACAATATGGGCTTTAGGGTTAGCTACACTCCCACTGGCATTCTGGCTCTTCTATTTACTGTTAGCCCTTGAACAAGTACATTAATGTCTATGAGCTAATCCCCTCATCTATAAAGTGGAAGTACAATCTCTCCTAGAGCTGTTAAAAGAATATATATATCGCCAGGTGCGATGGCTCAGGCCTGTAATCCTAGCACTCTGGGAGGAGGCAGGAGGATTGCTTAAACTAAGGAATTTGAGACCAGCCTGAGCAAGAGCAAGACCACGTCTCTACTAAAAACAGAAAAAATTAGCAGGTGTGGTGACATGCCTGTAGTCCCAGCTACTTGGGAGGCTGAGGTAGAAGGATGACTTGAGCCCCGGAGTTTGAGGCTGCAGTGAGCTATGATGATGCCACTGCACTCTACCCGGAAGATAGAGCAAGACTGTCTCAAGAAACAAAACAAACAAAACAAAAAACGTACATAAGCACCTAACAGATAACCAGTGGTCCCTTTCACCCTAAAGGGAACTATTCACCGTCTACTTTATCATATGAACACTTCATTCCCACATTAGTGAACTGCAGCCACACCCCAAGGGTTGACTACATGGTGTAAAACCACAAGAAGCCACTTTAGCAAGATCCACCCATTAGCTGTTGGATGATGATATCATATGATATCACATCATCTGAAGTTGTCCTCAAAGCAAGCCTGAATGTTTTGTCTTTTACTTTTATTAGCATCCCTATGCTAAAAGAGTCTCCTGGACATTGTTTAGCTCTGTTATTTATGCACTTGGGGAACTGAAAAGCAACAGAGAAATAAAGCAACTGTTCTATTAGTGTTTCCTAACAATAGAGCCATCTGGCCATATACAGTAAGAGTTACTAAGTTCAAGAATGCAAACATTGAAAGTTGGCCAGTTGTGATGGCGCATGCGTACAGCTCCAACTACTTGGGAGGATCACTTGAGCCCAGGAGTTCAAGGCCAGTCTGGGGCACAACATAGTGAGACCCCTTCTCTTAAAAATGAGGAAGAATGCAGACATTGAATTACTGAATTGTGAATAATCCTATTTTGAGAAAATGCCCCCAAGTAAACAGTCCAAAAGAAGAAAAATTATAACAATGATAATAAGTCACAAAATGAAAATAAACTGATAGATATAGAGATAGATAAACAAAAGGAGACTATCAAAACCTGCAGCAATAGGAGGATAAGAAACAAACTGTGCCCCTGAATGCAGGAGGACAAGGAATACTAGAAGGGGTTAATGTGGACAAGCCTGGTGTATCATGCAAAGTAGAAAAAGTCAAACACAACATAAAATTACAATTAAATAAAATGTATTAACATACTACACCGAAAAACACTGGAAGTAAATTTAGAATATTGCAGATATTTGAATTTAATGGTCATTGTTTTTCTGCCTCTAAACTTTTGCACATGATCCTAATAGCAGCTATTACTAATTAAAATTAAGTTAGTGGTAAAACCAAGACTGAAATTCAGATGTCCAAACTCCCAAGCATCTTTTTTCCTGCAGAGAACTATAAAGAATACCTTATTTTCCGTACTGGAAAATTTTACTCTCTAAGACAGTAAAAGAAGAAAACAAGTGATTGAATCATACATAACTGAAATGCTATTCTGGGCAAAGGAAATGAAAACAAAAGGCAGGAGAATGGGGGGAGATCAAGAATATAAGAAAATGCTTCTCTCAAATACCACTGGTGATTGTGCAAATTGCTACAACTTTTTCCAAGGATAATTTGGCAATGTGTTTCAAAATACTCAGAATCCTTTTAATGATACAATTACACTTCTAGAAATGTAATCTAGTAAACAGGGATGAGTGCAAAAATTTAACAGGAAAAGATCTTTATTCAAATATTATCTATAACAGCAAAAAATTACAAATGACCTAAGTTCCCAACAATTGGGTTCAAACAATCACATTCTCTGAAGCCATTAAGTGATATTGTAGAATATTTAATGACATGGAAGGTTGTTGATTATAGATTAAGTAAAAAGTTCCAAAAATAGTATGTTCTTTATAATGCTAGTAGATTGAGAATAAGCATTCCTTTCCCTCCCTCCTAAAAATCCCACTAAAATGGAGAGGGGCAAGGAGGGAGACCACAAAACACCCAATTCACACATAAAAAAACCTGGAAATCAGAATGGCTTTGGACTTCTTAACAGCAGTATTGGAAGCTAGAGGAAAACTGAACAATTGTTTTCAAAAATCTGAAGGAAATAATTTCCAACCTAGAATTCTGAAGCTAGAGTAAAAATATTTTCAGATTATAAAGTATCAAAAAGTTTACTTCCCTTGCAATTGTCACTTGAAGCTATTGGAGGTATGCTCAAGAAAAACAAGAGAATAAACCCAGACAGAGTGAGCAGTGGACACAGGAAACAAGGACTCCAATAGGAGAAGGCAAGTTAAGGTCCCAGGTGACGAAAGAAAAAGAGGATGGCCAGTCCAGGTGGGGCAAGTGAGAAGGTTTAGGGAGATTTCTTCAAGAAGATGAAACTGGTGTGTCTGGACATGAGGGGATATTTAAATAACCAGAGATGAGTTTAGGCTGAAATAGGGACAACAAAATAGAAAACCTAGCAAAGGAAAAACATAAGACAATTATTAACTCTAAGGAATCAAATAGCTGTGTAGGAAAGAAAAGCTATGCATAGTACACTACATGGCTCAGCTGTAAATATCATCTACAAAATTACTACAATGTAAATATTAAATATTGAATAAATAAGAATATGGTCTAACTATATACAGAGGATGGGGGTATAGCAAAGTGTATTGTGGAGTGAGTGAAAGGGAGTTAAAGCCTCACCTTCCATGATGAGAAGCCAGTAGATGGGAGGTAAGTTCCAAAAGACTCATACAAAGAGTTTAAAGCACCTCTGGGAAGAGAAAGAGTGTGTTGGGGGGCGGGGGAGCATGGATCATTTTTCTTGTTAGTCCTTATAAAGCTATTCAATTTTACATATATGTTTCAACTTTGATAAAATGAAAACTAAAACTATTACAATCCACCAGCCCCCACCATCATAGTATCCATCATGATTTACTGTAATGACTATCTAATGCTTGTCTTCCATGAGTCGGGGGTTGTGTCTGCCTTGTTTTCCACTTATCCCAAGTCCCTAGTGTAGAGCCTTCCAGATATATAAACTCAATAAATATTTGTGGGATGAATGAATGAATTTTTCTTTGACAAAATGTATATACAGATAGCGGGAAGAGTAATGTTCTATAACAAAATGTTAACAC
The DNA here is from genome assembly GCA_963574885.1 of Lepilemur ruficaudatus. Lineage (NCBI taxonomy): Eukaryota > Metazoa > Chordata > Mammalia > Primates > Lepilemuridae > Lepilemur > Lepilemur ruficaudatus. The sequence goes on from CAUYRT010010725.1 coordinate 46,531, forward strand.
TAGTTCTCATTTGGAGGTGAAATTATGTGTCCTTAAATATATTTCCTATATTTTATCAACACTCTTTAATTGATATATGTTAATTTTCTAACTAAAAATTATTTAAAAATCTATTTTATGGGCAATGTTGGGAAACACTATCAGTTTCAAGACTGAAGACACCTCATGGGAAAATGTGATCATTTAAAGGTGACTTAAACACTTAATTTCATAAGAAAACCTAGGCTGCATATATTATGACTCAACTCAAAAAGATGATGACCTGATGACACAGAGAAAAATGCCAAAAAGTTTTTATCCATAAAGTCATTCTCTTACACCTAAAAGCAAAGGTGAACTATAGGGGAAATTCAAACTTGGGGGTTAGCTTTGCAAATATCTCATCCTGAACAGAATGAGAATGATTCTATTTATCTATTAAAAAAAATTGTAACTTCTTGAAATTCAGATTTATGGGGCTAAGTAAAAACCAGAGCATCATTGCATTTGAATCCCTTTGTATCTGTGCCCCCAGGCTACACAAGTATGAACCTCAGCATTTCCTACTCAGATTTTTAAGGCATTGGCTTTCACAACAAGCTGGCCCTACCACAGCAACTGACTCGCAAAGAAGTTTGTCTTCCAATCGCTTCTGCTCCTGCAAATAAATTTGTCTGCCACATACATCTACTGCAGGTGTGTATGTGTGTTATTTGAAGAACCTGGGAAGCTCATCATTACAAACCATAAATCCTGTTGTTTGAAGGAGCACTGGGAATGTTAAAGGTGGCCACGAGTGACCACAAATAAGTTACCTGTGGCTTTCTTCATGCTGTTTCGGGGCCGAGCGGGTGTGGGGCGGGGAGTCTTCACGGGGTCTCTGGGACCTTCTTGGCAGTCTCCCCCTCTAAAGCCAGGGCAGCACCTCCATTCCAGCTGCGTCACCGTCTTGTACCGGGTGACGTATCTGGGTCTGAAGTTCACTCGGTACCTGTGGATAGAAGGGAAGGCATCTCTATTAGCTGCTGTTCTGAGCACCTCTGGGGGTTGGACCCAAATAAAGAGGGTCCAGGGCACAGGGGCCCTGCCCGCTCTCTCCAGGGTAACCTGGAGGGGTCGCTGGTCTCCTCCATCCAGCTCTGGCTCTGGGGTTCAGCCAAACTCAGTCCAGCCTCAGGGAGGCAGGTGCTCCAGGCATCTCCCCACCTGCCCCACGCCCTCCACGGCAGGGGAGGCAGACACCTTAGACAATCTCCACCCACAATTCCAGAGATTAATGTGGACACTTTTCAGCCCCCAAACTGAGTTTTGTTTCACCAACAAACTTCTGTTCTGCAATTCACAGCTTAGTGGGGATCTTTTCAGGTGTAACTCGGGGTTGTTTTGTTTTGTGTTTTAAAGAAATTCCCCTGGCACCCTTGTCTCTCACAATATCCGTGTATCCTCCTCTGCGCCTTCCCTGATGCTAGCAAAGGTAGCAGACCACGAGCCTCTGTGGACGGCACCCCACGCTATTTGTGTTCAGACCTTTTTACAAAGATGCGCTGGTCCACGCTGCCGATGACAGACATCAGGAAGCAGAACTGGAAGTATCCAAAAGCCCTGTGGAGAGTGCACGTTCCCTGACGTGCTGGGACAGCACAGAGGGACCTGCGAGGCTGGGCCTGGACTACAACAGACAGTGACAGTCCAGTAGCCTGGGTGCTCACGAGGGACAGAGCCAGGTGTTCAGCTCCGCAGGTGCCCTTGCTCACAGCAGAGACGAAAGCTACAGCCACACAGGATGGGCCCTCCTTGATTTACCCCAAATTCTATCTTCTGGCTTGGAACCACCACACTCTTGAACCTCTTCACTTTCTCTGGTTTCTTACACCAGCACTAGCAGCTGGCCTTGTTTGGGGGCCAACTCCCAGAAAGAAACAGGCTTTGAGTCACTTCCTTGGGGCTGCTGAGTGCTGCTGGGAGGGGGGGGGAGCCGGGATCACCAGCTGCAGGGGCTCAGCTGGCCAAGCAGCTCCAGCCCAGCAAGCTGCAAATCACTAAACGCGACGGACCTCTGACATTTTTGATGGTCAAATCCATGACAGTTAAATCCAGGGTGTCAGGATCTCTTCCATGGGCAGGCAAGGTGTCCCTGCATCATCCCAGGAGACCAGCAGCCTCCTAACACCTTCTGCGGTCCCTGTTCACCTTGGTCTTTCAGGGCAGCACTTCTCAACTTGGGTGACAGAGTCACCCAGGGAACTGTGAAAAAATACCCATGTCTGGGTCTCACCCTCGGAGGTTCTGATTTAATGGGTCTGGGGAGCCCCGAGGGGAGCCTTTTGCAAGGAAAACTGAAGAGAAAGCCCGATAAGTAAAACGATACAGGGTAGCTAGGGGTGCTGGAGGGGGGCCAAGGCCTTCATTCTCTCATTCCCACCCCCATCGAGGCCCCACTGTTTATATTTTCCCCTTTCATAAGTGAAAAAACAGAGGCTCACAGGGGTTGAGTGACCTGTCCAAGCTCAAACGGACAGGAAGTGGCAGGGCTGGGATTTAAACCCAGGTGTCCTCCCTGTACCCCACACGGCCCTGCCGGCACGCGGAAGCAGCGATCCTCTCTGGCAACTGCCCTGGATTTGAGGAAGTGGCCCTACCCAGAGATGTTCCAGAAGGCTCTACAGGCTGGGCAAGAAGGCAGTTGACCCCCCCCACTCAGCAAACTCACACCCAAGCATCTCTCTCTGGCCCAGGCACACACCAGCCCCGGGTCCCCCCACCCCACCTCCCAGAAGAATCCTCTGTGTGGTCCGTGAAAATGTCAAAAAAAGAATAATTCCACTTCATTGTCTTGCATACTCAATGTAGAGCATAATGCTAGAAAAATGTGTAATCTCAGAAAAACTGTTCCTCTGAGCATTTAAGGCTGAATGCAAAAATGTGTTTGGTCTCGGCTGGGTTTTGTTCATCTGCCAGCAGACGACAGCCTACGGGGAACCCTCTCGGGCTAGGCAGAGCCGGGACCAGGGAGCAAACGCTGTGCCCTGGCGGAGGGAAGACCCCAGCCCAGCCCTTTCGCATGGCCAGGGTATAAGAAAGGCCTTGCTCTGCCAACACACTTGGTTCTTTTCTTTAAAGGCAGCTGCTGCCTTTGAGCCAGCGCCTAACTTAGGGGAGTTCGCTGGAGCTCACGCCCCTCCCAGCTCCACCCTGCGCCTCAAGCTCTGCCGTAGGGTCCCCGCCGCAGGGCTCAGGTCGACAGCGTTCCTGACAAGTTTTCAAGTCTAGTGTGGGGAAGAGGCCTTCCTGGAGGGCAGCGACAACTGGAAATGATCAGGCGGCCACCTCCAGCCGTGGGAAAGCTCACGCAGGGACGTCTCCGTGCACCATGATGACCAGAGGTGGCTGTGGTTCCTGCTAGGTGGCTCTCAGGTTCAGTGCAGGGCTTTTGGGGGAGGACGTAGGGCTTGTCCAGCCCCACAGCTCTACTGACATTTTCCCAACAGAAAGCAGGTTCCCGCTAACACAGCGGCCAGCCAGAAAGGTTCCCGAGGAGCATTCTTGAGCCTCCCCGTCCATCACCCAAGGCCCTGCAGGAGCACATCCTAGCCAGTAAATGAGCTTTTAAAAAATGTCAAGGCCTTCTAATTTAATTGGTAGGTTGGGGATACCCATACTTTTCAAAAACTCCCCAAGTAATTGTCGAGCGCAGCCGGAATGGAGAAGCCCCAGACCCAGGCTCCATTTCCTCCCTCCGGGGAATCCACCCATCCTCCACCTAGGGCCTGGGGGCCTGCAGGGGCTGTGGAGCTGAGCCAGGCAGCCCAAGTGTCCCTGTGGCCCCTGGGCTGTGAGCACAGGGGAGATGCTCCCTGGATACCTCCCGAGTCAGGTAGCTAACTGCACCTAGTGTGGGGCCACCAAGCCCAGGGACAGTCAAGGCAGCGCTGGGCAGAGCCACAGGCTGCAGCCTTAGGCTCCTGCTCCCAGACTGGGCTTGGGCCCATGACAGCATCCTGTGTCTCAGGGGAGCCTGTCCACAGCTGCCCTGAGCCCACCACCCTGCCACCTCGCCCCTGCGAGCTCTCATCCTTTCTTCCCAACTCTCCTTTCCCCTCCTCTTCCTCAGAAACCTTTCTTGAAGGTGAAACAAGGGTTCACCATCCTCATGAGTTCAGCCACCATGTCGAGGCACCGGAGAGTCTAATGAGAAGGAAGGCGCCAAGAAAAGGTCTTGCATCAGAGTTCTGGGACCGTGGGACTGGAAGAGTCCCTGCTAAAACAGAATGTGACGAAATGACTGTACCCCCCACCGACAGCTCCCCGCAAAGACGCCTTCCTACTGACGGGAGCTGAGACCTCTCTCCTAACACACTTCAGTTCACACTGTGTTTGCCTGTTCAGGGTTCATCTTCCCTGCTGGACTCTGAGCCCAATTAGGGCAGGATTCCTGTTGGTTTTGGTCACTGCAACATCACATCTTTTTGATTAATAGATTTTATTTTTTAGAGCATTTTCATGTTCACAGCCAAACTGAGTCGAAAGTGCAGAGATTTCCCACACGCCCCCTGCCCACAAGCACACAGCCTCCCTGATAGCAACACCCCACACAGAGAGATCCATTTGTCACAACTGATGAACCTACATTGACACGTCATAGTCACCCAGAGTCTGCAGTTTACACTAGGGTCACACATTCCGTGGGTTTGGAAAAATGTATAACGCTATGATGTGTCCACCATTACAGTAACTTACAAAGTATGCTCACTGCCCTATACGTCCCCTGAGCCCTGCTGTTCCTCCTCCTCCCCACACCCCCTGGCAACTGCTGACTTCTTTACTGTCTCCACAGTTTTGCCTTTTCCAGAATGTCATGAAATTGGAATCATACAGTACGTAGCCTTTTCAGATTGGCCTCCTTCACATACCGACATGCATTTAAGTGTCTTCCATGTTTTTTCATGGCTTGATGACTCATTTCTCTTTAGTGCTGAATAATATTCCATTGTCTGGAACATCGCCATTTTTAAACATAGTGTCTGCCCTATTGTAGGTGCTCAATTATTAATCACTAATTAAATCAGTAACTGGTTAATCAAACAACTAATCAATGGTACTAGGTCTACTTGTGCCAAGGTTTTAGGGAATCCGACTGTCCATATTATAAACCCCGGAGTTATCTTCGGTCTAACCCAACAGATGTGGATTCCTGAATCTTTGAAGAACCAAACCAAAGTGCAGAATCCTCAGGTCACAGTGACCTGGAGCTATGCTGTCCAACAAGGTAGCCGTTAGCCACATGTGGCTACTTAAATTTAAACTAATAATATAGGACATTTCGTTCTTCAGTCACGGTAGCCACATTTCAAGTACCCACTAGCCGCAGGCGGCAGTGGCTGCACTAATGGACAAATGAACGTCTCCATCATCGCAGGAAATCCTGTCGGACAGGCCGGGCTAGAGATTAATGAGATTGTCAGCTAAATCGGCAATGGGCACACAGCTGTTCACCTCTTGATTTCTAACCCACACTAACCGTCTTCTTCCTCTTCCCACATCCCTTCTAGAACTACCAGCAGAAAATAACCCCACCTCCCAGGCAAGGGATCATCTAGACAGCTGTTCCACACAGTGAAGCTCTTTGCTCTGCATTTAGCATTTACCTGTATTTTATTTTGACACAGGCTACTAAAACGCCACACAAATCGAAAGCCCAGTGCTCCCCTGGGGACACTCACTCAGCAGGGATTTCCCCCAAGAACAGACTTTCTAGTAAACTACTCTCCTTCCAGTCCCTGGCCTGCCCGAGAAAGCCCAGAGCCAACTCTTCCTGCTTCATCCTGTATGTGTGGAAACAGCGCTGACTGGAACGGAACTGAGAGGATAGAGAAGAAACCAGAAAGAAGAGGTGCTTCCCCAGGGACAGAAAGTATCCTAGCTAGACCTGGAGAAAGAACCACCTACCCAGGGAGAAGGAAAATTAGCTTGTGAAGGCAGGAAGTCATTTCAAGGAGATTCAGAATTCTCACATGGGGCAGATACTGCCCCAACTTTCCATGGAGTAGCAGTTCATTCAGCCACAGTAACTTTTTTTTTTGAGACAGATTCTCTCTCTGTCACCCAAATAGAGTGGAGTGGCATCATCATAGCTCACAACAACCTCCAATTCCTGGGCTCAAGTGATCCTCCTGACTCAGCCTCCCAAGTAGCCGGGACTATGGATACATACTACCATGCCCGGCTAATTTTTTCTATTTTTAGTAGAGACAGGATCTCACTCTTGCTCAGGCTGGTCTTGAACTCCTGAGCTTAGGGTGCTATGATTACAGGTGTGAACCACCGCGCTTGGCCAGTAATTCACCTTTTTAAAAAATTTTGGGTAAAATACATATAACATTTAGCATCTCAATCATTTTTAGGTGTACAGGTCTGTGACGTTAAGCACATTCACATTGTTGTGCAACCATCATCACCTCCGTCTCTGGAACTTTTTCATCTTCCCAAACTCTGTACCCATTAAACAACTAACTCCCCATACCCCTTCCCCCCACGCCTGGCAAGCACCACTGTACTTTCTGTGAACTTGATGACTCCATACCACATATAGGTGGAATCATAGAGTATTGTCCCGCTGTGACTTTTTTCACTTCAAATAAGGTCCTCAAGGTTCATCCACATTGTACATGTGTCAGCATTTCCTTCCTTTTTACACAGTAACTCACTTTTACAAGGCTGGTCTCGGTGTTCTAATTTAAAAATTTACAAGACAGTGGACTACTTGTGAGCTACTTGTGACATTTTTGTTTGCTTGTTAAGATTTGGGTTTTTTTTCTGTCAATGAATAAAAAATAAGATTTTTAAGTTTATTGTCACTTTGCCAAAAGCAAACATAGGCAGTAGAGGCTATCAAGTTTGAAATTAGAAGTGAGTTCAGAAGTATAATGAAGTAGTTCTGCCCTAGTGGAAGAAACACTTTCCATGCAAATCCAGTTTGTCCCGGAGATAATAAAAAATTGGCCATTTGAAGCCCGGTGCATCTACAAAGATGGTCTCTGCAATATTGGGAGGTGCACTCTGACCCCTGAGGTTCCCTCCAATGCTACCTTTCCACAGCCTGAAAAGGTCTCTCCGCTCAAGATAAAATGAAAGAACCAACGGTCCTTCTTGCAGCTTAAAGCACAAACAAAAAAATCAGGATTTTCATCTTATTTTTTTCTGCTACATTACACATTTTTAACTAGATCTTTACATGAAGAAGTTAATAACATGACAGTAAGGAAATGTGAAATATTTCACTTGGCTTTTTAGGAAAATTCATCTGAATTTTAAAAGCCTGAATGCTTGGGTAAATATATTTCGGAAATAGAAAATGTATCTAACGAATCTTAAAGATTGATGAACCGTGATTAAAATCAGTTTCCAATATAGCTTTATACATTTTTAAAAAATAACAGATCCTAGACCAAAGCAAAGAGTTCGAAATGAAAATAAACTTATAGGAGATTGTCTGTTTCCCAGTACAAGCGATATGTTTGCTGGAGAAACCACAATTATAAGCTGCTTGTTTTTTCTTTCCTCTTGAATTAATTTCCTTACGCACTTAGAGTGGCAAATTAGGTTTCAAAACCTAAAATCACTTTTCAGTATTTTGCCCTCTTCAGAGTCTAGTGAGTAGAAATCTTCCCCATAATTTATCACCCCCCCTTGTCCCAGGAGAAATAATAATTCTACAGTCCTAAAGAAAGGTGGTTAAAGAAAACCACAGAGACTCAGCTTCGAGGCTTGGTCCCAACTTGGCTGCAGGAGACAGTGAAGTTGTTATTCTTAGATTTACTAGAAGAGCGGTACCTTCTTTCTGAGCAAACTCACATGGCTAAAAATGACATCATCTCCAAGCACAGGCTGCGTCCAGCCCCATGGAATACAGCTCACGCCTGTGTCCCAAGGAGCGGAGCGCACATTCTCAGCTTCGACTTCCCCGCTTTGAGAGACACATCACAGAACTCAAGGCATGCCCTAACCGCAGGCGCAGGGAGTGAATCGGGCAGCCCTCGGGCCTGAGCTAACTGGGGCAGCTGAACAAGAGCTGGTGGAGGCCCACGTCCTCCTAAAGAATTCGCTGGGGAGGCCCATCACGGCTACAAGCTGTTCTACCCGAATACATTCTATGCTAGTCCATTTCTCAAAGTGACATCATGCTTCCTCATTCCTGGACTGAGAGTCACAGAACGCTGGTCTCCCGATCACTCCCCAACGCACTCATCCTCAGCGTTCCCACAGCATGCCCAGGGAACATCTGCCGGCCGGGCCACGAGCACGCCGCTCACCACAAACAGGACTCTGCCTCCACGGTTTTGTAATCCAGACCTTTCTATTGAGCTGCTGAACAATTCTGATTATTTCCTTTCCATTTTAATTGCCTAAGTTCTCCTTACAAAAGTCACAATAACTCCGAAATCCTTTTTCCTGTGTTTCCCTGGACATGGCCTTTCTCTGGCGTATAGCAGTGGCCCCTCCCTCTTCAAGGTCACCCTAGGCTTTCTCTCCTTCCTGTACCTTCTGGCCACTCTTGGGCCTGTAGCTACCCACCCCTGTTCTCAGTCTTGCTTTTAGACTCTGCATCAAGAGAAGTGACCATGACATCCCATCTGGAATCAATTTCAGACCTCTGGGTGAAGACCAGGGACGCTGACAGGCGCTTCACCAGGCCACACCTGTAACCTGGTGCCAGACACACGGAAGCATCGGAAATCCCAAGACGACAGGAGTTTCTCTGCAGATATAAAACTATTTTCTTCCTTTGGGCTAATTCATTCTCAGTTTTAAAAAAATAATCTGGGAATTGAAAACACAGGAAACATTTGTGTTTCTTTTCTAATTTATGGCCACATGGGGGAAAAAGGACCAAAACATTATAACCAAGTGTCAAATTTCTTACACGGCTCAGACTAACACAGCATTACTAAGTGTTTTTTAAATTTGCACGTCTCACAATGAGGTGGCGGTGTTTTCACCCACCTGTGCTCTGCCCAGAAGGGCACCGTTTTTCTGGAAGAGAACTGCCATAGCCAACCCTCCCCCAGGCCAAAGAGGTCAAGTGCCAAGGAGGGGAGGGGCGCTGAGTGACAAAAGAGGAAGAACTTGTTTATTTGCTTTTAAGTGGGAAGGAAAGTAGCCACGGGGGAGGAAGAGGGGAAGGAACACTTCCCTCCAAGACGAATCAGGGTGGCCAATAGACTTTTCAGGTTGGTAACACCTAGGATGTCCTTTAAGTCACCTGTGTTCTGACAATCTTCAGTAAAGTTGTGACAATCTCACTTCTCCTGCAGGCTTGTGGAACGGGGCTTTACCTAGAGGACCTCAGGGCATGGTGTCCCACCCCTCGGCCAACCCGGTGAGGTTCTGTCGGTGCCACCACAGAACCCAGGAGACCATGGCACGGTAAGTCTTGGGATTGTCCCGATCTATAGGGAAGATCTGGGGCTTCCATGGTTCTAGTTCAACTGAGAAGGAGTGAGAAATATATAGACTTTTGAGGTGAAAAGGGGCTCAACTGACATCTGTTAAGTTTTAAATATAGGTGGATTGCTTTCTGTTTCTTCAAAATTAACTTCATTTTTAAAGAAAGATTACAGTTTGCACTATTTTGTTGTTTTATTAAGATCTGTGGGTTAAGTAGTGTTGTCTTCCTAATAAACATGGACATAATCTGGCCCACAACCCAAGGACTTACTATTCTGCTTCAATCAATTTTTACAAATAAAATACACAAGCAACCATGGTATTCTCAAAGAAGCCACAATTATTAATCTTTAAAATAATTCTCTGTATGTTTAGTATTTACTTTCCACAAAAAGCAGTTTTATCTTTTGTCATCAAAGCCTTCCGATAATGCCAAACCATTCCTCATTGTTATATAACATGAATCCTCACAAAATGAAAGCTGTACTGTATATCACAGACAGAGTCATGGTGGCAAGTTTTTTGTTTATTTATTTATTTATGTATTTGAGACAGGTCTCACTCTGTCACCCAGGCTAGAGTGCCATGGCGTCATCACAGCTCACAGCAACCTCAAACTCCTGGGCTCCCAAAGCACTGGGATTATAGGTTTGAACCCCTGTGCCCGGCCATCTTGATGAAAAACTTTTAAAGGTCACACTGAGATTGCCAGCTAAGTAACCTAAATTACAATTCATGACACTACTTGGGCTGATTTAACTGGAATCCACCATATCGCAAACCCGAATTTTAGCTGTAAGCTGCTGCATTCTCATTGAGTATTACAACTATTTTCAAAGATGATGTATACATACGTCATAATTTCCATTTTAAAATTATAAGACATGGGTAGTTGTTCAAATTTATGGTCTCCATGACTGAAAATTGAAAACCAAACTCAGCTCATGTGATTCTTAACAATGGAAGGAAAGACAGGCTAAAAACACAGGCTCTCATCCATTCATTCAGCAATATCAGGCATCCTTTGTGTGCCTCCCAGGTGGTACCCAGCTGCCACACTATGGCCTTCCTTGAGCCATCAGTATCCAATATGGAACAACCACACTTACACGTATGCTGTATGGACAGTAAACGTATCGCCCTATTATCCATCACAACCACTGCTCTACTAGTCCCAGCCCGGCCAAAAATCAGTTATATCAGACAAGACCCAAACGTGTCTCTAATTCTCAGTTACCTCAAATATAAATTGGGATTTATAATATGTGCCCTTTTTCTGCCTCCCAGATATTAAAAGAATAATTGTAGATAAGGGCTATGAAAGCACTTTGAAATAATAAGCTTTATGTAAGTGAAATTTATATATTGTGTATTTATCAGAAGGCAAAAATTTGCAATAAGACTAAAAATTTGAGTTCCTTCTATAAAAGCGGACCCAACTGCCCAAGGGAAGGATTATGGTTAATTTCCAACTATCACGTGGTGAATAATGAGGTCCTGATTGTCTTGTGGATAAAAGTGATCCTGCCCTTTGAGCACAGGATCACTTTTATCCACAAGACAATCAGGACCTCATTATTCACCACGTGATAGTTGGAAATTAACCATAATCCTTCCCTTGGGCAGTTGAGTCCGCTTTTATAGAACACTGGGGAATTGGGGGGTGGGGGGTAGACCCAAGTCTGAGCGACATGGGGGGGGTCACTGT